>CAUYSK010123789.1:0-21533 GCA_963575035.1 Avahi laniger
GGCACCCAGATGGGAACCCCAGAACATGAACCCTCCATGGTCAGCTCCATGCCTGGCCCCTGCCTTTTCCCTGGCAGCACCCCACTCCCACAGCAGTGGTTGACGTCTGCTGATTCTGATCCAGATTCTGAACTTAGAGACAGTTAGGACCTGGAATTAGGACCTGGATCTCAGTTCTGTCTGAAAGCAACAAAATAACATAATTTATACACTTGTGCATGACTCATGGCCCAGCCAATACAATGAGAATAAGGTGTGAAATAAATGAGGAAAAAAAATCTGAGGTGTGAGGGGCGAGAAGGAAGCAGCCACATGAGCTTCTGGGGGTGCATTCCTGGCAGAGGAGAGCTCAGGGCAGGGGCCCAAGGAAGCTGGAGTGGCTGGATGGTGATGATTGAGGGTCACTGGGCATGTGATGAGGCCGGTGGGTATGGAGGGACCAGAAATCTGGGCACCTATATCCCACGATGTTCAACATGGGAGTTGAGGAAGGCTTAAGTATCCCTGTTTGACAGACACTGCCAGGTCCCTACCCTGTAAACATCCATCCCCATTTTTCCCTTTCTCACACAACCCCAATTTTGTGTGGGGTTGCACTGTATCAAATTAAAAACTCTCAATTCCACAGAGTCCCCTACGGGGAGGAGTGGTCACATCACATGGCCCTGGTTAATAACACGTATCCAGAATGTTGAGGAGAAGAAATTTCCTTTCAGAATAAAAAAAGCAAATTTCAACGGGGCTCATGCCTATAATCCTAGGACTCTGGGAGGCCAAGGGGGGAGGATCGCTTGAACTCAGGAGCTCGAGACTAGCCTAAGCAAGAGCAAGATCCCATCTCTACTAAAAATAGGAAAAAGTAGCTGGGCATGGTGGTGCATGCCTGTTGTCCCAGCTACTTGGCAGACTGAGGCAGGAGGATTGGTGAGCCCAGGAGTTTGAGGTTGCTGTAAGCTAGGCTGACGCCATTGCACTCTAGCCCGGGCGATAGAGTTAAACTCTGTCTGAAAAATATATATATAAATTAAAAATAAATAAATAAAAATGAAAAAAAAGGAAACTTCTAGAAGATGGCTTTTCATGCTTTTCTGTTCTTCCTGCCTGGAACACTGATGCAATGTCTGGGTATAGCAGCTGTCTTGAAAGCACGAGAATGAAAACCACAAATGAAGAATGAGATAAGAGAAAGACAGGAGTCTGGGAAACTGATGGTATCACGGACCTACTGCACTTCCCAATTCTGCCAACCTCTGCACATCTTGTTGGATGCAATGAACTAATCTTTATGTGTTTTGGTGCTAGCATCCAGGCATTCTCACAGTTGTAACCAAGAACAATCCTAAATCATAGAACACAGAATGGGAAAAAATAATAGTTTAGGAAACTGTAGAAAGTATTGGTTAAAATAGTCCAGGTATAAGGATAACTCAGAAGAAGACAAAGCTAGTCTTGCACTATTGCCATATGTCATCCTGAATTTGGTCCCAAGTATTATAGAAGCCAAAACCAAGAGGAAATTTCTCAATACAACTGCTAGCACTACTATTAATTCTACTAATAGTAATAAAGATAATAATAACAACAAAGCTATCTCACATTTCTCAAGTGTTTAGCACGTGCCAGGCACTCTTCTAAGAACTTTGCATGTGTTAAATCATTTACTCCTGAGAACAATATTTATAATTATTATCTGCATTTCACAGATGAAGATATCGAGACAGAGAGAGCTTACATGGCTTGCCTAAGGTTAAAGATCCAGGATTTCAACCTAGGTTGTCTGACTGCAAGGCCTGCAGTATAAACCGAATTTTATGAAATTCTCATAATATCTTTTTAGTATCTTTTTAACTTTGGTAAAAGGTCTGCTCAAATCTATTGTCTATTTAAAAAAATTGGTTGCTGATCTTCTTAATGTTGATTGTCGGTTTGCTTTTCAAAGTTAAAACAATAACACTGACTGTTGACTACTGAAAAGAAACAAAATGGAAGGAAACAATGAAATGGCATGTTCAAAGAGCAGAGAGAAAATAATGTTCAACCTAGAGTTATATATCCAAGGAAAATATTCTTCAAACGTGAAAGTGAAATATGTTTTTGGACAAACAAAAAATTACAAAATTCATTGCCAGGATACCCACTCTAAAGGAAATATGAAATATTATCTTCCAGACAGAAGGAAAATTAAGCCAGATAGAAACTCGGAGATGCAGAAAGAAATGAAGAACAATAGAAAAGGTGAATATGTAGCTAAATCTAAATGAATATTAACTGTATAAAACTTTATAAAACAATGCAAATAATGTCTTGTGGGGATACAAAATATTATTATATATTAGGCAATATATATAACATAATCACTTGTGAAGATATATATTATTATATATTATTTATATAGTTACTAAGCTTAGAACTTGGCAAAAGGTAGCCTTCCCTGGGCCCTGAAGTCTAGTCTTCTTTCAGCCAAAGCATTAAGGAAGGCTATGCATCACAGACAGTAGCAAGGGATCCAGGGGACCAGGCCCAGGCTTTAATTGTCCTTACTCTGTAAGGACCCTATAGTAAGATTCAGGCTTTTCCTGCAATAAACTGAAGACTTGTAAGCATGGCCATTTTGGCTCCAGTGAGCCTTCTCTTAATCAAACCCTGTTTAACTATCACTGTTATTGCAATAACATTATTTGTAAAAGCCCCAAACTGCAAATATCCCAAATATTTGTCAACAGCAGAATGGATAAGCAAATCGGGCTATATTTATACAATTGAATACCACACAGTGATGAAAATAAATAAATATTGCTACATACAAAACCAGGGTGAATCTTACACACATAAGAAGCCAAATACAAAAGAACCCATACTGTATGATTACATTTGTGTAAGATAGTACAAAAATAGGCAAAACTTATCTATGCTAAATACTGGGTATCTTTGGAGGAGAGGGATTTATTGATTAGGAGAGGGCAAGAGAGGAGCTACCGGCAATGTTCTAAGACCTGGGCAGCAATTCCATGGGGCTGTTCAGTTTGTTGTAATTTATCAAGTGTATGATTTTCTGTATGATATCATACTTCAAGAAACAAAACAAACACTTCCGAGTTCACAATGCTATTTTATTTATTTATCTATTTCAAAGTATTACAAGGATACCAATGCTTTTGGTCACATGGATCGCTTTTTTACTGCTCCAGTCAGGGTTATAAGTGTGCCCGTCACCCAGATAGTGTTCATTGTACGCGTTAATACCCACAATGCTATTTAAAAAGAAAGAAAGGGAGAAACATTTCTTTGGCTACTTTTGGAAGTGACGAGAACTCCTTTAATCTGAAAATTGGCAACTAACAAGGAAAACATAAGCAATTAACCAGCCTTTCTTGTAGCCTGAATTTCAGTGTGATTAAATAGCCATAGTTGCTGAGGAAAAGTTTTTCTTTATAATTTCCAACTAATAAATGTGGAATTAATGACAGAATTAGAAAATCTCCAATGAATAAGCGCTAATGAAATAATTCAGGCAAAGATCATGGTATTAGTTATTATCACTATGTAACAGATGACCCTAAAATGTAGCCGCTTAAAACAACAAACGTGTATTATCTCCCAGTTTCTGTGGGTGAGGAGTCTGGGCCTGGCTTGGCCAGGTGCTCCTGCTCGGTGTGTCTCAAGGCTACAGTCACAGTGTCAGCTGGGGCTGAGTCATCTCAAGACTTGACTGGGGGAGGATTGACTTCCAAGCTTCCTCATGTGGCTGTGGGCAGACCTCAGGTCCTTGCTGGCTGTCACGGAAACAGTTACTTGCCACGTGGGCCTCTCCTAGAGCACCTCGCAAGATGGCAGCTGGCTTTTCCAAGAGCTAGCAAGTGAGTGAGAGAGCAAGAGAGGATGCCCAAGACAGCATCCACAGGATTCTGGTAACTTAATCTTGAAGTGCTGTTCTATTACCTCTGTGGCATTCTATTCTTAAAAATCTCAAGGCCAGGCTAAACTCAGGGAAGGGAATTTTACAAGGGTGTAACTACCAGAAGGCAGGGATCACTTTGAGCCTCTTAGAGGCTGCTGTGAATGGTGATCATATAAATTGGGTCATTCTTGTCATACCCAAGTAAATCAGAGTGGAAGGGCTGGGGGGAGAAAGCCCTCAGGGCACATAACATTGCTCCAAGAATGTAATTCTCTGCAGGCCTGGCTGCTGAAGCTGCCTGCTGTAACCTGAAACCAGTTTTATCTAAGAGCTGCTGAAGGGAACTGCTGGACTCTAAGACTAGTTTTATCCACCACAGTCTCTCGCCAGTCAGAGCTGGTCAGCTCCCCAAAACCTTACCAGTGCCAATGACCTTTCTTTCAGAACAATACTTACCAGTTCTCCATTTTCTAAAACTTCCAATCTTCTCTTTGTTCTTTGGACATCTGAAGACCACCTGTTGTTCTGTGTGTGTGCCCTGAATTGCAATTCTTGTTTCCCAAATAAAATATTTTAAATTTAGAGATGTGTCTCTATATTTTATTTGACTTGGATACTGTCTACCATAGTCATCAATGGATGGAAGCCACTAGATGAAAAATCGATGGGGGACTTTATAAAACAGAGACATCAGACTGTTACCACCTGCTCGAAACTTAAAAGAGAGACAACCAGACATTATTTGCCTTCTGTTGTGAAGCAATCTAAGGCAGCATTCCCCAGCCTTTTTGGCATCAGGGACAAGTTTCATGGAAGACAATTTTTCCAAGATGAGGGGAGCAGAGGTGGAGGTGGGGCTCTGTGGCCTTGTTCCTAACAGGCCATGGACTGGTACCAGTCCGCAGCCTAGGGGTTGGGGACTGCAGAGCTAAAGTACATAGCACCACCTAATGGAATATTCTTTCCATTAAGCAGTGAACCTGAATCTAATCAAGGCTTAGCAAACATCTAATTTACAAGAAACAAATTTTTGATTTCTTTCTCTTTTTTTTTTTTTTTGAGACAGGGGTCTGGTGGTTGGTATTGAACTCAAACAATCCTCCCACCTCTGCCTCCCAAATATTAGCATTACAGGTATGCACCAATGCACCTGTCTCCTATAGATTTATTTCTAACTAAATCTATATGGTAGAAGAATAAGTTAAAAGCACCATAAGGATACAAATCTAGAAGGTGGGACCTTCTACAGGACAATAGATCTATTTCTTTAGTAGGTCAATTGCATAAAAAAAATGAGGAGGCCGGGTGCGGTGGCTCACACCTGTAATCCTAGCTCTCTGGGAGGCCGAGGCGGGCGGATTGTTTGAGCTCAGGAGTTCGAGACAGCCTGAGCAAGAGCGAGACCCTGTCTCTACCAAAGAATAGAAAGAAATTAATTGGACAGCTAAAAATATATAGAAAAAATTAGCCGGGCATGGTGGCACATGCCTGTAGTCCCAGCTGCTTGGGAGGCTGAGGCAGGAGCATCAGGAGTTTGAGGTTGCTGTGAGCTAGGCTGATGCCATGGCACTCACTCTAGCCAGGGCAACAAAGTGAGACTCTGTCTCAAAAAAAAAAAAAAAAAAAAAAAATGAGGAATCGCTCTAGACTCAAAGAACCTCAAGAGAACTAACAACCAAATACAATCTTTAGATTGGTTGGATTCTCATTTAAAGAAGCCAACTAGAAAAAGACAGTTTTGAGACATTAAGTGGATTTAGAATATGGATACAAAAATAGTATCATGGGGTAGGGTGCAGTGGTTCACGCCTGTAATCCTAGCACTTTGGGAGGCTGAGGTGGGAGGATAGCTTGAGGCCAGGAGTTGGAGGTTGCAGTGAGCAAATAGAATCAAGGAATTATTGTTAATTTTTCTTGGTAAAGAATGTTATTGTGGTTACGAAAAAAAATGTCCATATTTTTCTGAGATGCACACCAAAGTAACATTTTAGACATGAGGCTTAAGATTTGCTTTAAAATCCTTCAGCAGAAACAGCAAACACAACAAAAGGAATAGATGAAACGGATGTGGTAAGATCTTAATAACTGTTGAATCTAGATGATGGGTATATGACGGTTCATTATACAATTCTATTTATTTTTATAAATGTTTAAACATTTTCATAACAAAAATGGGAAGAAAAGATATTATGACTAGGCTTGACATGGTCGCTCACGCCTGTAATCCTAGCACACTCGGAGGCTGAGGTAGGAGGATCTCTTGAGCTCAGGAGTTTGAGAACAGCCTGAATAAGAGCAAGATCCCATCGCTACTAAAATTAGAAAAATTAGCCGGGCGTCATGGGGTGCGCCTATAGTCCCAGCTACTTGGGAGGCTGAGGCAGGAGGATTGTTTGAGCCCATAAGTCTGAGGTTGCAGTGAGTTATGATTACACCACTGCACTCTACCTGGGCAACAGAATGAAACTCTGTCTCAAAAACAAAACAATGCAAAACAAAACAAAACAAAATCTGGTTTTGAAAAATAATGCAAAAAATGGAAATGACAAAACAATTTCACTTATATAGAGGCAAATTTTCAAATAAAATATTAGGAAATAGAATCCAGAAATATATTTTAATATCTACATAATTATACACACATTATTAACAGTTTAATTGCTCACGATTATTTCTTGCATTCCTCTGAGTTGTTGCTAAAGTACATACTTTACCAGAATTTTAGTAAAAGATTGTGAATAGTAAACAATCTGGGGCACTTATGTATTTTTAAATGCATTTATTTCACCTCTACTCTTTAAAGAGAGTTCGGCTAATTACAGAATTCCAAACAGACAGTTGTTTTCCCTGAGCATTCTGAGTGTACAACACCATCACCCTCTGACGGCTCTTGTTCATGAGAGTTTTGCTGTCAATTTGTCATTTCTTTGTATGTAATCCAACTCTTTTTTGTAGATTATATTTTCCTTTTTTGTTTAATGCTTTACAGTTTTGCTACAGTGTTTCTATATAGAGATTTATTTTTACTATCTTGTTAGTAACTCAGTGAGATTTTTCAATTCAAGTTTTTGTGTTTCTTCATTTCTGGAAAATTTTCAGTCATTTTATTTTCAAACATCACTTCTTTTCCATTCTGCTTATTTTCTTCTGCAAATTCCGTTGGATATATTTCTCAACTTCTTACTCTACCCGCCACTACTTTTCCTTCTCTATCTACTGTGCTTCGATCTAGAAGCTTTTCAGTACTATCTTCAAACTCATGAGTCCTCTCTCTTCAAAAATATCCAGTGTAGCAATGGGATAATTTATTGAGGGTTGTTATTATTTTCAGTGACTATATTTTTTACTTCCAAGATTTCCAGTTTGTTTCTTTTTAAATCTTCTTGTTCTTGTTTCATGGATGCTGCTTCCTTCCTTCGTCTTTGAGCAGTTAATTTATTATTTTAAAGTTCTCAGATTGATCTCTATATCCTCAGGGGTTAATTCTTTCATTTGTTGAAAGTATGAAATATTTTTATCATGATGGACTCCCTCATGTGCTTAAAATTTCTTAAAGAGACATTCTTGCTTGAGAGTTCTCTTTCATATGCACCCTTTCTTTTCATATGATCTATATTTGCTTCAGCTCTGGTCCAAATGGGTCTCACAGGTCCAAACCAGTCTTACATTAATTAGCAGATTAACTTGTATCTTTTACTCCATATTAATGATTTAATTTTGGACCTTACACATGTGTTGTATAGACTCAGTTCAGATATTCTATTGGGTACTCAGCTTCTTTGATTTTTATGTATAGATTCAATGCTCTCCAAAGCAAAAATATACACCTAAAATATTTTAATAAACTACATATCCCATTTAAGAGAATAAGTTCCTTCTTTTTGATAAACAATTTGAGGATAAACAATCAATGATTTACGAACTATAGGTGGGAAAATGACACCAGGCATGTCCTGGCTCTCTACAAATCTCTTCTCAGTGTCGTATTTTATGTCTAGCAGTGAAGGCCTCCTAGTGCGCTTCCACTTTGCAAGCCCCTTAAAGTATCTCCATTCCAGATCCTTTAGATCCAAGAATTGTTTTTCTGAAAAGAATCATATATTCAAAGAATCACATGGTGTTATTATTCAACCTCCTGTTACACAAAGATGTTTCATGGACAGAATAAACTTTTGATGAACTTGAATCTCCTCCTCTTTCTGGCAAAAAGCTGTTTTTAAAGCTTTATAAACAAAGGGAGACCCTATGATGTTATCTAAAGCCTTCTCCTAAATAGGAAATTGGGTGGGCTTGAGTGGACCCCGTAGGCCACAGCAGGTAGACGGAGCGTCTCATTCTGTGCTTGGATACTAAGAGCACGTGAAAATGGAGAGCCCTGCAGGGCACTGAGCTGCACAGGGAGGAAAGAAGGACCCTAATAAGTGGTTAAAACGAGGAAGATTGACTAGAAGTACATAGATTTTTTAGTGTCATTTGCTTCAAGATGCTACTGTAAACCCTGAGTATAAACGGGCCACAGGTCAGGTAGAATTTGGCTATTTTCCACACTCTTTCAGGGCCTACCAGCTTGGCTCTTGCCTACTCTTTTCAGGGTCTAGTAGTTACAATCCCTTCAAGGAACCAGTGAGCCAAGGAGAACCACGCCAAGAAATATTGCATGTTCCCCCACTCAGCAGACATTCCCCTTTCCCTTCCCTTCAGCTCCTGTCATGACTAAATACATTGTAAAGCTAAAAACAACAACAAAAGCAAGGCTGAAGGCAGGGGCTTGAGTGTAAAACCAAGGACCACAGAGCCAAGAGATCAGTATAAAGAGTATAGGAGAATAATGGATGCAGCAGACAAGCAGAAGGGCTGGTCTATTTCTGGTAGGTGACTGTACCACCCTTCCTGCGTGGTGACATTTCAGTAGGTTGCCTGTGGTCCAGGGGTTGAGCAGGCATTGCTGCTGCCCCAATCAGCCTCCCTGGGTCTGCCTGGTAGGAAGTCTTTATATATTCTGTACACACCTGAAGTAGAAGACAGGTGCTGGGGACTGTTGCTATCTTTCCCAGTGGAACAGATGTTCAACAGTTTGTCCCTAGGGCCAATTGCCAAATTTCAGGGAGTTCGATAGGATCTTTGCAGGTCTGGCAAAGCAAGAAGTGGTGGTAAAAGGAAGGAAGGGGATATTTGGCAAGAGAAGGCCATAGAGTTGATGATTTTGACAACTAAAGAGCTTTATGTCATGATGTGTGTTAGACACTATAGGTTGGTTTCCTCCGTACTCATTCCAATCCTCTTCTGCCTATCTCTGCTATAGTGAGGGCTCACTAAGAACTCTATTCACGGCCGGGAGCAGTGGCTCACGCCTGTAATCCTAGCACTCTGGGAGGCTGAGGTGGGCGGATTATTTGAGCTCAGTAGTTCAAGACCAGCCAGAGCAAGAGCGTGACCCCCATCTCTACTAAAAAAAATAGAAAGAAATGATTTGGACAGCTAAAAAAATATATAGAAAAAAAAAGAACTCTATTCACCAGCCTTCCTTGCAGGAAGGGTGATGATTGGACATAATTCTGGCCAATAAAGTGTAGGAAGAAGTCATCTGAGGAGGGGTGTTCTGGAAAACTGTTTCTTCCCTATTAAAAGAGGACAGAAATACCACCGTGGCCCTCTGTCCTATCCCACCTCTTCCTGCCTGGAATGTGGCCATAGCACCTACAGGTGAAGGAGATGTCTGTTAGACATGAAGATAAAAGCCACGCACAAAACGATGGTGAAGACTGGGTCCTTGGAGACATCAAAAAGCATTGTTGCACAGAGAATAGAGCCATGGCTATCAGAGACTGGGGAGGATGGGGAGAGGGTGGTCCATGGGTACAAAGTTACAACTAGATAGGAGGAATAAGTTCTGGTATTCCATTGCACAGCAGGGTCAGGATGATTAACAACAGGATATAGCATATTATAAAATATAAAATACAGTACATTATAATATATAAAATATTATAAAATAGCTAGAAGGAAGGCTTTTGAAGGTCCTCACCACAAAGAAATGATAAGTGCATAAGGTGATGGTCCTGCTAAATACCCTAATTTGATCATTGGACAACATGGATATATATATGGAAACATCAAATTGTACCCCACGAATATGCACAATCACAATGCACCTATTAAATAAATAAATAAAAAGCATTGTTCCAGCCGTTGTCTTCCTACCTTCAGAATTCTAAATATATAAGAAAACCAACCCCTGTTTGGTTTCTCTGTTATTTTTGGTCAAACACACTCCTAATCTACATGATCCTACAGGATTTAGCCTGAGCAAGAGGAGCTCACAAGATAGGAGAAGAGCAAAATGGAAACACCCACTCTCTTTTCGTCCCCCAGGGCTTGGTGTTAGTAGGGATATGTCCTGTAGTATTCTTTGGCATACAAGGAATCCTAAAGTTCTTCCGGACTGAGTAGAAGAGTAGAAGATGAATTGTTGCAATATCAATTAAACCTAAGGAATTACTGAATATCCTTCATGTGGACGCCTGTCCCAGAAATTGACCTCCACAGTCTCAGGAAATGAGGGTCATGTAGGCAGAAAAGAGACTGCAATTCAGAGTCGGGGAGGCCACACGAGAGACCCCCGGAAGTTAGGTAGACAGCAGGCAACACAGGCATTAGGAAGAGAGGACAACCTGGCCCCTATCAGAAGCAAAGTCATAAATGTTCAAGATCCTATCAAACATCCAGAATTCTTCTTCAATAGGTTTTTTTGACTAGTTCTTCCTGTTGATTCTCATTGTTTTTCATGCTTTTTCCTCTCTGTTCCCAGACTCTGCTTGTATAGTTCATGGATTACCTAACCCAGTCCTATAATTGCTCTAATTTCTACCCCTGCCTATCCTCCAAAAAACACAAAATATGACTCTATCAAAGTCATATTTGAAACCTGCATTAAGCTCTGTCAAGATGTCAATGTAGGGAGTTACAGCAAAGGCTCTTTCAGTTTGTTGGACCAAATATGCTCAGAGTAGTGAACCTATTCCTTTAAATCTGTACCTTCTGTCTCTCCCACTACTTTCAAGATAAAAATGATGGTGTCAAAATATTTGCTGTGAAAATGGTCTTATCTTGAATCAAGAACTTACTTCAGAGGGGTGCAGATGTTGATTTAGTCTATTTTTCTAGCTCCTCAGAATGACAAACATTACCTCTCTTCAATTATGTAAGTAATACAGAGACCTGAAGTATAAAATACTCCCCTCTCACTAAAAGTTAGCATCATATGTATTATGTATTTATTTTAACTTTCTCTGTGTGATCTTTGGCCTTTTATGGGAACCTCTCCATTAAAGGATCAGAAATGAGAGTTCCTTCCCATCGTCTGTGGCCTCTGTTGAAAGCCCGGATACAGAAGTAAGGAAAGGATAAAGAGTCATGAATGAAAAGATCTCTAAAAAAAAAATCTCTTAATTGAAGCAAAGCCAAGCTAATACTCTGCTAATTTCATGTAACAAGAAACAAAGAGCTATGGGTGGTTTGGAGTGCAAGTCTAACTGGCTCATTTCACAAAGGATCATTTAAGTGGTGCATCTAAATAATACACCTTTTCAAGAATGACTCTGGGACTCGAGCCTGGAATTTTATGCTCTCTGCTGTGCATTGTGTTGCCACACTCCTGCAGCAGCTATGAAGCCCAGAACTGCAAGATTTCCATGGGTCAGTATTTGACCATTTCTCCTCTAGAAACTGATGTAAATTTGCCGTAAACTTTCCACTCCCTTTCTCCCACATGGCCTCATCTGTTTAGATTACCTGAGTCGACTAAGAGGTATTTGGGAATTCTGTCTTCGAAGGTGAACTTTTCCGAGCTGGCCTTGGGAAGGCCTAGCCTGCATAAGAGTTTGGTGCTCTGAATCTTCTTCAGGTTGGCAAACCGGGACGAAGCCTTCGAGTGATCCTTAAGAATGTCATAAGGAAAGGTGTGCGCGGGCGGGGGGATTCCACATTGCCACAGCCTCTGCTGGGACCTGCAGAGCCTCTCCGCTGACGACTGGGAGCCCGCCAGCAGGCTGCGGTGCAGCAGTTCCACCATGGACTCTGGCTTCTTCTCCTCCTCCTTTTTAACCACCGTGCACATGAAAACGTGGTGGGGATCTTCTCTTCCCATGACGGCGCCCCTGGCGAAGGCCATGGCGTTCAGGTTTTTAGTAAGCATTTTCTGTGCTTCATCAAGTGAAATACCACATGTTTTCAGGAGATTTAATTTCTTGCTCTTCTTACTGAAATTCTCAACGAATGCATATAATTCTGGCAGCTGTGGGGAAAAAAGTGGGAAGTCATGAGACTGATGTACATGTAACAGGCTGGCAGACCCTGAAACAAATAAGATAACAAATAACCACAAAAACAGAAGCATTTCTCCCTGGAAGCTCTCTTTGCCTAACTAAACCAACTCAATAGTGGCTCTGTGGAATAGAGACCAGAAGGTCAAATCTCAGATTCATCCCCCAAAAGATGTATTATTTAAACACGTCTCTTAAACTCCCTGTTATAAAATGAGCCAGTCACACTTGGACTCAGAAGTCTTGAAGAGCTTTTCAACTCTAAAATTCTGTGAGTGACCTTGGAGAGAGACAGCTGTGGGAGGTGGTGACCTTTGCTTGTTTTGAATAATGCTACATTTCTTTCAAAGCAGAAAGACAGCCAGATCATCTAGACATCAACACTTCATCCTCGTTCGAAAGAGCTCAGAATGATCAGGAATGCAGCGCACAGGAGGCTGTAGTAATTGTTATTCACTGGAATACTTTACCAAAGAAAATGGATGTGTTTGTGGGTATTTGGGAATAGTTGTTGGCAGAAAAAAGAAAAACAATCAATTATTTCTCAGAGTATCTTTTCCTATCTAAAATCCTATATTGAAGGAATAAAGTCTTGTTTTCTAGAGCATCCTGCCTGCAGAGCCCATCATTCCTAAAGAGGTTTCTCAGGCCATTAAACTGGAAGGCTTAGGTTAGAGCCCAAATTTGGGTCACTTCACTCAATGCTGAGTTTCCTTTAATTTATTTATTTATTTGTTTTGAGATGGGGGGGGCTCCCTAAGTTCCCAGGCTAGTCTCGAATTCCTGAGCTCAAATGATCCTCCTGCTTCAGCCTCCCAAGTAGCTGGGACTACGAGTATGAGCCACCACGCCTGGCTCATACAGGGTTTCCTTCTAATTCTAGCTGGTTCTACTGCAAGGGCAACAAATAGAAAGTGAACTAAGGTTGGCAAATGGCTCTTTAAAACCCATACTACTATCAGAAAACAGCTCAGCACTCATGCTCACCTGACCTGGGAAGAGCTATGTTTTCCCCAACAATAAATGCTAAGTCACTGAAGTGGAATGTTGGTGCTCCCTGTGGCTCCCAGGTGCATATTCAATAGCTTGAATTTCTACAGTTCTTGAATATAAAGTTTCCTGCATACATTATAAAATTTTAAGTACATACCGAACATTGGGGAGACGCTGCCTCAGTGCTGTCTTCAGCTGGGTTGGTGTCGCCCATGGGGAACACTATGCTGGGGTTTTATTCTCTAATTCCTACAAAAGCAGTATAAGCATAAACAAAAATCAAAGATCAAAATTCAGATAAAATACAAAGGGAGGGGATTAACACTTTTTAAATCTTCAAACTTTGTGAGTGGGACATTTTTAAGATTTTATATCATTTAAATTTTCTTTTGTTTTTCTCCTTAGTCTAGGTCTGCCAAATTTATCATGTTTCAACCAAATATTTTCTCTGAAACATCCCAAATTCTTTCTAACATGTATTTTCAGGTTTAATACTAGTCTAATGAATCCTATATGAATTGTTTTTTTTTTTTTTGGCTTACATATTTTGATCAATTTTCAATTCATCTGAAGAAAAAATCATGTACCTCCTTACCCAGAAAACGTGTTTTGTATTCAGGAGAAAAAGGCTGATATGTAATGATAATAATAAAAATAATGAGCATTTTCAAGTAATTTGCTTTGTGCCAAATACTCTACTAGGCATTTTGCAGATAGATTTCGTTTAATCTCTTTGTGAGCAATTGAAAATAGCCACAGAATCTTCACAGTTTGTCTCATTAATAAGTAAGTGACAGTTAAGTCGTCTCCCACATTTGACTCTGGGCTGGCCTTATGCTTGGCTTTGACCAATAGCCGTGACATTGTGTCAGTTACGTCGTGTGAGACCTTCAGAAGATTTGTAGCTTTACTTCACATCCTTGGAAGCCTGGGCCACCATGAGAAGAGGTCTGACGCCCCTTCTGGAGAGACCGTGTGAGGTCAGCAGCCAGCACTGACCACTAGACGTGTAAATGAAGCCATCTGGGTCCACCGACCCCAGCTCTCGGTGACGCCAGCTAATCCCAAGTGGAGAACCACCTCCCAGCTAAGCCAGCCAACTCTAAAGTTATGATAAGTAATGAATTATTGTTGTTTTAAGCCACTAAGTTTTGAGTGGATTGTTATACAGCAATGAGTACAGATAAACCCCACGATACTTCACATTCTTGGTTTAACTTATCCAGTGAAACCTTTAGTGGTAAGTAAGGAAATGTGTGGAGGGAAGACGTATTCCTGGGTACCACTGTGTCCTGACTGGCAGCTGCAATCACTGACATGAGTGTCTGAGATGAAGCTCCTCTCAGATGAGATGAAACACTCATTTGGTGTTTGGGATGAAGCAAAAACTATCGCATTCCTCCCTGTTCCCAAAGTAGAAAAACCCATTCTAGGTTTATATGTATGCGTGTATATATATATGTCGTCACTGTCTGTTGTTGTCACTGCTGAGATCACTATATCAATGTATAGGGCAAAAAAAGGGATACAGTGCAGCATGCCCACCACAGACCTGTCTATTTCCAGCCAGCGAACATAAGACTTGACATTTCTCTAACCGGCTTCATCTAAAACGTCTCGGTGTCGTCTAGCCAGCCACCACGGTTACCTTTCAGCAGTGCTGTCCACCGTGGGAAGGCTGCCTGCCTTCTCCCATCACCCTGGGACAATACATTTTCTCACTTCTCCTACCGGAAGACGGCAAGATTTAACACCCCCCCACACACACACACAGGACTTCAGTCAGCAGTGCCAACTCGGGTAGATGATGTCCAACTTCAGCAGTCAATCTTGCCGCTCTCTACACACATATTGAAAGCTGATCCCAAATGGAGAACCATATCTAAGAAATACGGACTCACTCACTTTATTGCAATGGCGTTGATGACAGGGCATGGGGCACAGAGAAGTGTAGGTTCTCGTGGCTCCTCTTTGCTGAGCTACGATTGGGTACATCTCCCTCTCACCGAAGTGTCAGGGTTCAGAAAGCTGAAACAGATCGTTAGCCAAAGATGCTTTCACACACTTTAGTGTTGGCTTCACTTCATACTTTTAACCTCAGGCTTGTTGCCTGAGCCAAGCCAATGCCTAAACCTAAGCTCACCCTTTAATCCAACCTTTCGTGGAGAGTGTTCCTGGGGAAGTCGTGGAAATACAGCCAACGGGCCCCTTATGGATCCAAGCTCCTTGAGCGGAGCTCTTGCTGGGGCTCTTGAGCACTCTGCTTATCATTTGCTACTCTTAGAAATTCCCACAGTCGATTCTGCTTCTGAGAAGAGCAAGGGCATCTCACAGGAACTCCGGTGCGTGGTGTCCTCTTCTCCATTTGCATTCACAGCCAACTTCTCCCCTGCCCTCCAGTCCACGGGGAACAAGCTCTCTCTGCTTATCTCATGTCAGTTTCCTCTCTCCCACCCGGGGCCTCATGACTGCTGTGGACTATCTATCTCCCCCTCAATTGTCCTCCCTTCCCCTTCAACAACTCTTCTTTTTGCTCCTTCCTGCTGCCCTATTACTCTCTCTTATCTTCAATCTCATGTTTCCTGATCACTTCTTCCTCTCTTTACAAACATGCAAAGTCTCTTCCATCTGGGGCAAAAATACAACTTCTCAGCTCTGATCTCCACCAATTATGGACCTGTGCCTCTTCTTTCCCTCTATACTAGCTATTTTTATATTCTTATCTTTTAATCTTCTGTATAATTACATTTAGCTTCCACCCTAGCTGATGAACTAAAATTGATTTTTTTATTTTCTTTTTGAGATAGGGTCTTGCTCTGTTGCCTCAGCTAGAGTGCAGTGGTGTGGTCATAGCTCACTACAACATCCTGGGCTGAAGATCCTCCTGCCTCAGCTTCCCAAGTGGCTGGGACTACAGACACACGCCACCATGTCTGGCTGATTTTTCTGTTTTTTGTAGAGACAGGGTTTCGCTCTTGCCCAGGCTGGTCTCAACCTACTGCTCTCATGCAATTCAAACTCCTGGCCTCAAGAGATCCTCCTGCCTTGGCCTCCCAAAGTGCTAGAATTATAGCCATTAGCCACCATGCCCAGCCTTAAAATTGAATTCTTGAAGTAATAGTGACTTGTTAACCATCAACTCTATTAATAGTGTAGTTTTTATAGTCCTCGTTTTTCTCCATCTCAGCTATTAACTATCCCCTCATTTTTAAAAATTTCAATAGATTTAAGAGGTATAGGTGTTTTTTATTACATGAATGAATTGTATCACGTTAAAGTCAAGGTTTTTAGTGTACCTGTCACCAGAAAACTGTACATTGTACCCAATAGACACATTTTTATACCTTACTCTCCTCCCACCCACCCCCTTCTTAGTTTTCAATATCTATTCCACCACCTTGTGACCATATATACCCCTCATTTAGCTGCCACTTATAAGTGAGAACATGTGGTATTTGATTTTCCATTCCTGAGATACTTCACTTAGGATAATGATCTTTAGTTCCATCCAAGTTGCTGCAAATGGCATTATTTCATTCCTTTTTATGGATGAGTAGTATTTCATGGTATATGTATACCACATTTTCTTTACCCACTCATCAGTTGACAGGTACTTAGGTTGATTCATATCTTTGCAATTGCAAATTGTGCTCCAAGAAACATTTGGGTACAGGTGTCTTTTTTGTAAAATGACGTCTTTTCCTTTGGGTAGATACCCAGCAGTGGGATTGCTAGATCAAACTGTAGGTCTACTTTTAGTTCTTTGAGGAATCTCCATGTTGTTGTCCATAGATGTTGTACTAGTTTACACTCCCACCAACAGTGTATGTAAGTTTTCCCTTTTTACTGCATCCATGCCAACATCTATTGTTTTGTGACATTCTAATATTGGCCATTCTGACAGAAGTAAGGTGGTATCTCATTGTTGTTTTAATTTGCATTTTCCCAACGATTGGTAATGTTAAGCACATTTTCAAATGCTCATTGACCATTTTTCTATCCTCTTTTGAAGAAAATCTGTTCATGTCTTTTGCCTACTTTTTAATGAGGTTATTGCTTTTTTCTTGCTGATTTGTTTGAGTTCTTTGTAGAATATGGATATTAGCCCATTGTCAAATGTATCATTTGTGAATATTTTCTCCCACTGTGTAAGTTATTTATTTACTCTGATGATTATTTCCTTTGCTGTGCAGAAATTTTTTAGTTTAATTAAGTTCCATTTATTTATTTTTGTTTTGCTGTATTTGCTTTGGGGATCTTAGCCATAAATTCTTCACCTAGGCCAAGATCCAGAAGAGCTTTTCCTACATTTTCTTCTAGAATTTTTATAGTCTCAAGACTTACATTTAAGTCTTTAATCCTTCTTGCATTAATTTTTGAATGTGGTAAGAGATAGGGATCCTGTTTCATTCTCCTGCATGTGGCTATCCAATTTTCCCTGCACCATTTATTGAACAGGGTGCTGTTCCCTTTAGCCGGTGTATGTTTTTGTCTGCTTTGTCAAAGATCATTTGGTTGTAGCTATATGGCTTCATTTCGGGATTCTGTATTCTGTTCCATTGGCCTATGTGTCTACTTTTCTACTAGTACCTTGCTGTTTTGGTTACTATAGTTTTGTAGTATAATTTGAAGTCAGATAATGTGATGCCTCTAGATTTTTTTTTTTTTGAGACTGAGTCTTGCTCTGTTGTCCTGGGTAGAGTGCAGTGGCATCATCGTAGCTCACTGCAACCTCAAACTCCTGGGCTTGAGTGATCCTTCTGCCTCAGCCTCCCAAGTAGCTGGGACTACAAATGCACATCACCATGTCTGAGTAATTTTTCTATTTTTAGTAGAGACGGGGTCTCGCTCTTGCTCAGGCTGGTCTTGAACTCCTGACCTCAAGTGATCCTCCTGCCTTGGCCTCCCAGAGTGCTAGGATTGCAGGCATGAGCCACTGTGCCCGGCCCCAGATTTTTTTTTTGCTTAGGATTGCTTTGGCTGTTTGGGCTCTTTTTTCATTCCACATAAAGTTTAGGATTATTTTTTCTAGGTCTATGAAAAATGATGTTATTTCGATGGGAATTGTGTTGAACCTATACATTACTTTGGGTAGTATGGACATTTTAAGAATGTCGATTCTTATTACTTTTAGGATAAGTTATAAACTCCTTGACCAGAGTTATAATGGCTATCCACAATCTACTTCTAATACTTTTCCATCACATATCAATGCTACCAGAATGTCATAAATGTTCTCTCAACTTCAGCCGGCTGGACCAACTCACTTTTTTTGAAACAATCTTCTGTTCTTCTGTGCATTCTTGCTTTGAGCCTGTGTTCACTCTGACTTCTCATTTAATCAACCAGAATGTCCTTCCTTTTCTTTTATGACAATCTAAATAAAAACATAATAGCCAGCCTGAGCAACATAGTGAGACCCCATCTCTACAAAAAACTAAAAAATTAGCTGGGTGTGGTGGCACACACCTGTAGTCCCAGCTACTTGGGAGGCTGAGGCAGGAGCCCAGGAGTTTGAGATTCCAGTGAGCTATGATTGCACCACTGCACTCCAGCCTGGGCAACAGAGCGAGACTCTGTATAAAAAAAAAAACAGAAAGAAAGAAAGAAAAGAAAAAACCATAATAGAACTGAAGATGAAATTGAAAGAAGCACCATGTTGAGTAGCTCTTGTGTCATATAAAAGCAAAACATAAATAATAGGAAATGAAAATAAGAAAAAATTAAAAATTATTTAGAGAAAATTCAGTTATGGTCAACTCATTTTCTGACAAGGTTGCCAAGACAATTCAAGGGAGGAACATAGTCTTTTCAATAAATAAATAATTGTGGGACAATTGAATATCCACATGCAAAAGAATAAAGCTGGACACCCTACTCAATCCTTATATAAAAACTTAAAATGGATTTTAGACCTAAATGTTAAGAAACTATAAAACTCCTAGAATAAAACATAGGAGTAAACATTTGTGACCTTGAGTTAGGCAATGGTTTCTTGGATACAACACCAAAACATAAGCAACAGAAAAAAAATAAATTGAACTTCATCAAAATTAAAAGATTTTGTGCTTTTGTGGAAAAAAAACCTCAAATGATGAAAATACAACCCACAGAACGGGAGAAAATATTTGCAAGTCATACATCTGACAAAGGACTGTATCCCAAATATGTAAAAAACACAATCGATATTAAAAAGACAATCCAATTGAAATATGGACAAAAGGAACTTCTAGTTTGGTTTCTGGTCTGGCATGTAAGGAGCTTGGAAATTGCTGCTTTTTCCGAACAACAAATAAAAAGCAGAACAAACTTAAAATTCAACAATTCTTCTTAGATCTGGCAGAGAAGTTGTCACAGGCAAACTGCTGCCCCTTAAGTTGGAGAGACAGACAGGCAAACACAGGATCACAGCTTACCAAAGCAGAACTCTCTCCTGGAACCACAGCAGAAACCAGTACAAGAGTCCCATCTAGCTTTTAACAAAAAATTACAAAACATACAAAAGGGCAAAAAAATATAGTTTGAAGAGACAGAACAAGCACCAAAATCATATTTAGATATGACAAGAATGTTGGAACTATCAGACTGCAGATTTAAAACAATTGTGATTAATATGCTAAGGGATCTGATGGAAAAAGTAGACGGCATGCAAGAACAAATGGCTAATGTAAGCAGAGAGATGGGAATTATAAGATAGAATCAAAAAGAAACACTAAAAGTCAAAAACACTGTAACAGAAATGCAGAATGCCACTGATGGGCTCATTAGTAAACTAGACAAGGCTGAGGAAGAATCTGAGCTTGAGGATATGTCAACAGAAACTTTCGAGCCTGAAAAGCAAAGAGAAAAAACACTAAAAAAAAAAAAATTGAAACAAAATATCCCAAAATACTGGGACAACTACAGAAGATGTAACATATGCATAATGGAAATACTAGAAGAAAAGAAAGACAAAGAAACAGAAGAAACATTTGAAGCAATGATGACAGAATTTCCCCCAAATTAGCGTCGTATACCAAACACAGATCCAGAAAGCTCAGAGAACACCAAGCATGGTAAACGTAAAAACAAAAAAACAAACAAACAAAAAAAACACAAAACTTAAAAAAACTACACATCGGCATATCGTATTCAAACTTCAGAAAACCAAAGACGAAGAAAAAAATCTTGAAAGAAACCAGAGGAAGCAGACACCTTACCTAGATGGCACAAAGGTAAGCATTATACCTACTCCTCCTCAGCAACCAGGTAAGCAGTGAATCGAGTGAAGTATTTAAAGTATTGAGAGAAAAAACCCACCAGCCTAGAGCTCTGTATCCTATGAATTTATCCTTCAAAAATAAAG
This sequence comes from Avahi laniger, assembly GCA_963575035.1. Lineage (NCBI taxonomy): Eukaryota > Metazoa > Chordata > Mammalia > Primates > Indriidae > Avahi > Avahi laniger. Next base: position 20,558 of record CAUYSK010123789.1, read on the forward strand.
GAGAAATAAAGGCTTTCTCAGACAAGCAAACATTGAGGGAATTTGTTGCCAGTAAGAAATGTTAAAAGACCTAGAGAGAAGGAAAATTATTATTTATATATATAGGTCAGAAACTCAGATCTGACATAAGGGAAGGAAGAACATTGGAGAAGAAATAAATGTAGGTTAAAGTAAAATGTTTATGTTTCTTACCCTGAATTCATCTAACAGATAACAGCTTGTTCAAAATAATAATAGCCAAAAATGTATTCAATGACTGTAGCTTACCATAAGTAAGTGAAATCAATGACAGCAATGACACAAGGGACAGGAGGGAGGAATTAGGATTATTTTGTTGTCATAAGGTACTTGCAGTACCCATGATGTGGTATAGTGTTATTTGAAAGTGGACTTGGATTAGTTGTAAATGTATATTTCAAACTCTAGGGCAACCTTTAAAAAAAATTAAAAAAAAGAGAGAGAGAGAATCAGTAAAATTGATATGCTAAGAAAGGAGAAAATGGAATTATGTAAAATGCTCAATGATTAATAAAACCACAAAAGGCAGAAAGTGTGAAAGACAAAAATAGAAACAAAGAACAAGGATAACAAAAAAAACCACACAGTAAAAATGTGATATATATTAATACAACTATATCGTAACCACTTTTTAATGTCAATGGCCTAAACGCACCAGTTAAAAACAGAGATTGTCAGAGTAGACCAAAAAAGAAGACACAACTAACTATATGTTGACTACAAGAAACACACTTTCGGCCAGGCATGGTGGCTCACGCCTGTAATCCTAGCACTCTGGGAGGGCGAGACGGGAGGATTGCTTGAGCTCAAGGAGTTTGAGACCAGCCTGAGCAAGAGCGAGACCCCGTCTCTACTAAAAATAGAAAGAAATTATCTGGACAACTAAAAATATATAGAAAAAATTAGCCGGGCATGGTGGCTCATGCCTGTAGTCCCCGCTACTCAGGAAGCTGAGGCA
>CAUYSK010123795.1:0-13893 GCA_963575035.1 Avahi laniger
AAAAAGAAAAACAATCCCATTAAAAAGTAGACAAAGGACATGAACAGAAACTTTTCAAAAGAAGACAGACTAATGGCCAACAAACATATGAAAAAATACTCAACATCTCTAATCATCAGGGAAATGCAAATCAAAACCACAGTGAGATATCACTTAACTCCAGTGAGAATGGCTTTTATCAAAAAGTCCTTAAACAACAAATGTTGGCGTGGATGCGGAGAGATGGAAACACTCTTACACTGCTGGTGGGACTGCAAACTAGTACAACCTCTATGGAAATTAATATGGAAGGAAATACCTCAAAGAACTCAAAATAGAACTACCATTTATTTTATCTAAGTATTCCACTACTAGGTATTTACCCCAAGAAAAAAATGACAATCTATAAAAAAGACATCTGCAGTAGGATGTTCATAGCAGCAAAATTCACAGTTGCAAAGATGTGGAAACAACCCAACTATCCATTAGATATAAAAGTGGTTTAATAAAATGTGGTATATATATATACCATGGAGTACTACTCAGCCATAAAAAATGATGAACTAATACCCCCTGTATTATCCTGGGTGAAGCTGGAGCCCATTCTTCTAAGGGAAGTATCACAGGAATGGAAAAACAAGCCGCATATAGACTCATCATGAAATTGGTACTAACTGATCAACACTTATGTGCACATATGGAAGTAGCTTCATAGGGTGTTGGGCAGGTGGGAGAGGGGAGCAGGCGATGGGTAAATTCAGAACCTAATGAATACAGTGTAAGATGTCTGGTGGTTGGGCACACTTGTAGCTCTGACTTGGAGGGTGCAAAGGCAATATATGTAACCAAAGCACTTGCATCCCCACAATATTCTGAAATGAAAAAAGAAAAAAAGAGGGAAATCATCACACTTCACAGCAGATTTTAGACACACACTGCTTGCTTATACTGAAAGTCCTAGAAAGGTAATTGCGGAGCTTAATAATTTCCATTCTGCCCCTTCCTAGTAACCCAAAACCTTTTTGAAGGTAGAGATAATGTCTTACTTATTTGACTCCCTTACATGCAGCACAATGCCCACCACATGGTAAATGCTTAATTAACATTTATTAAATAATGGGACAACATTAGCAGACTAACGCAGGGACCAGCTTCATCATCTGAGGTCTCTCAATCAGAAAGATTGTGCAGACATAATTTTATCAAGAAAAAATCAAAGGCTTCTACCTGATAGTCAGATCCATGCTTAAAAACCAGAAGAAAGTGTGGAACACATAAAGCCATAGTTTAATTTATCAGACTAAGGTAGCTGACACCTAGCATTCGCTCTAAAGGACATTATACAAGACAGAGTGTAATTTGGGGTTGGAGTGGTATGGGCCTAGGGCAGAGAAAAGAGAAGTGGGTACATTAAAGGAAAAAAGAATCAGAATACTTAAGAGGACAAATAAGTTCCGCTCCAGGGGATATTCAGACTTTTGGGCCTATTAGACTATGAGAGCATTCCCTTTTATTTCTACTGTATATGGCAATCCAGAAACAGTAAGCAAATAGTCTTGATGGCTTTTTTCCCCCAATACACTTTATTATTTAGAGCAGTTTTATGTTCATAGCAATATTGAACAGACGGATGGTAGATTCCTGTACACACTACTCCTACACTAGTACCACCTCCTCCTCCACTATCAGCATCCTACAACACAGTGGTATGTGTGTAACAACTGACAAATCTCCACTGACACATCATTATCACCCCAAATCCATAGTTTCCGTTATGGTTCACTCTGTGTGTTGTGCATTCTATGGGTTCTATGGGACAAATGTGTAGTGACACGTATCCACCATTATATTATAGTATCATACAGAGTAGTTTTACTGCCCTAATAATCCCCTGTGCTCCATCTGTTCATCCCTCTCTTGCCAATTCCTGGCAACCACTATCTTTTTACCGTCTCCATAGTTTTGTCCTTTCCAAAATGTCATATAGTTGGAATCACATAGTATGTGGCCTTCTCAGGTTGGCTTCTTTCACTTAGTACTATGTAGGTTCTGGTGGATTCAGATTTCCTTACCTCTTCCTTCTACCACCTTTGGTTTATCTCTTCCCATAAACTCGTATCCTTAAACTGGTGTTTTTTCTCCATACAATAACTTTCACCTCTGGAAGCCCAGAGTACTTATTGTTTCTTGGAAATCCAGGCTTGTTCCACAAAAAGAGCAGTATGTAAACATAGCTGTTGTTTCACTCTCTCTTTTTCTTTTTTTTCTCTGTTTCTCTCTCTCTCTGTCTGCCTCCTCCCTCCTGCTCTCTATTTTTCTTTCAGTTCTGTAAAGAGCACTTCAACTTAAAAACAAACAAAAAACAAAACAAAAACAAACCCTCTGCTGCCCTCTGGTGGATATCTGCTGGGAAGCAGGCATGCACCTCAAAACTGATGGACTCTGGCTGGCAAAATGGCTAACAGGGAAATGGTGGGATCATCATCTGGCTGCCACCAAAGGGCTCCTTGTAGGTTACCTCCCTCTCTGGCGGCAGCCAAGACATTGACCCACAGCGTCAGCTATACCAGTTCTTTGATTTTATTTGATAGACTCAGCTAGTTTCCTGTGGCTGGGAGCATATGAGTAGTTTTTCCTATTTTCTTCTCTCAGTCCCAAGGTTTGGAGTTAAGGGAGGAAGCAAAAGCATTTTCTTCATTAAAACGTGTGAAGCTGCTTCATGTGGAGAGTTGACCCCTCACTTTGGCATGAGGCGCACAGCCATCTGTTGGATTCTCACCAGGTGGGATCAGAATGGTCCTTCTCTGGTGTCCAGACTGACCTTTATCCTGGGCACCAGGGAGTTTCTGTGGGCTTTTCTTCTTCTCCTTCTCCTTTCTCTTCGTTCTCCCTCCTTCCTTCTCCTCCTTCCTTCTGTTCCTTCTCCTTCTTCGTTTTTTTTCCCGGAGAGCTGGACAAAGACTGTTTTTTTTTTTTTTAGACAGAGTCTCACTATGTTGCCAGGGCTAGAGTGCCATGGTGTCAGCCTAGCTCACAGCAACCTCAAACTCCTGGGCTCAAGCAATCCTACTGCCTCAGCCTCCTGAATAGCTGGGACTACAGGCATGACCCAGCATGCCCGGCTATTTTTTCTATATATTTTTAGTTGTCCAGCTATTATATTATTAGTTTTTATATATTTAGTTGTCCAGCTTCCTATTTTTTTAGTAGAGACGGGGTCTTGCTCTTGCTCAGGCTGGTCTAGAACTCCCGAGCTCAGACAGAGTGCTAGGATTACAGGTGTGAACCACGGTGCCCAGCCAAACTTTTTTTTTAATTGAAAAGTAACACGTTTATTTGTACGTACTTTATGAAAAGCAGATAGTGAAAGAAAAACAGTAAAAGTCACCTGTGAATCTCAACATACTGTCAAACTGCTGACAGTTTGCATTGCATCATCCTATTTGTATATAAATCTCAAACATTGTGTCATGTTATAGAATAGAAGTAGTTTTATGCCACTATTTTCACACAACAGCATGTTGTAAGCACTTATAACTCACATTATCTTTTTACTGCTCTGTACCCTTTCTCATGCTCCCATTAATGCATTTGCACTGGGTTTCCCTTTGTGAGCACAGGAAGATTTAAGAGGTCTTCCCCTGGTTGGCTCCTGGTACTCATGCAATCCTCAGCTCAGATACTGCCACCTCAACGTGGCCTTCCCTAATACTTCAATCTAAGGAGCCTCTTGCGTCACGTGTCATTTCCTTCATGCCACGAGTCACTCACTCTCTGAAATGATCTTGTTCATTTATTCGTTTGCTTGTGTTTGGCTCTTCCCTGAGTAGAAGGTAGGATCCCTGAGAACCACGACCTTCTCTATCTTTATCACCCCATCCTCACGGGCTAGAATAGTATTTGATGTAGAGAATCTGCAGAAAAGTAGAAAGAATAGAGCAATGAACACACATATAACTTTCATCAAGATGAAAGATTTGTTAATGTTTTGGTACACTTTCTCTCTCTCTCTGCATTCTTTCTTTAACGAACCATTTAAAAATAATTTGCAGACTTTATGATACCTTACCCTTAAATTCTTCAGCATGCATCTCCTAAGAATAAGTACATTTTCCTAAACAAACACCATTTTAGTGTTTATTATGTAATAATAAATAACATAATAAATACTATTAGCATATCTAGTAAAGTTAATAATATTTAATAATAATTGTCTAATATTAATGTAATCTGGTATTACACCCATAATCACATTTCCCAATTATCTAAAAATACTTTTATAGCTGTTTTATTTATTTATAGTTTTGAATTAGGATCAAACCAAGTTTCATGCTGTGTATTTATAAATTTGTTTAGATTCAATCTAGAATAGCTATCCTGCTTTTAAAATTTATTATTCTTTTTTTTAAAATCACACTGACTTTTTAAAAAATCCAGATCAATTTTTTTATGTTCCCCAGGATCTGCCTACTTATTTCCATGAATTTTCCTCATGGAAAGTTGATTCTATATCTTGGTTATTGTGAATAGTGCACAATAAACATGGGAGGACAGATATCCCTTGGATATACTGATTTCTTTTCATTTGGATAAATGCCCAATAATGGGATTACTGGATTATATGGTAGTTCTATTTTTAGTTTTTTGAGAAATCTCCATCTCCTCATGGAAATAAGTAGGCAGTCTTGTTTTTCTTTCCCCTGTTTCGCATTCAGTGGAAGCTAAATTTAGATACTTGCTCAGATTACATGATTATAATCAAATATAGTCATAATTCTTTTTGATGTTCACATTGTCCCAAATTTGTACACAGGATGCCCTTTAAACTAGTGTCTGTACCTTTTTCACATGACCCCGTTAATCTTTTTCTTCTACATGCATTGTTCAATCTGTTATTTTATTTCATTTAAATTTTTTTATTGATACGTAATATTTGTACATATTTATGGGGTGATATTTTGATACATGCGTAGAATGTTTAATGATCAAGTCAGGGTATTTGAGGTATCCATCACCTCGAGTATTTAGCATTTCTATGTGTTGGGAACATTTCAAGTCCTCTCTTCTAGCTATTTTGAAATATACAATACATTGTTAACTATAGTCACCCTACTTTGCTATGGAACATTAGAACTTATTCCTTCTATTATATCTAACTTTACGTTTGTACCCATTAACCAGCCTCCCTTTATTTGCCCCTTATCCCCCACACCCTTCCTAGTCTTTGGTATCTATCATTTTATTCTCTAACTCCATGAGATCAACGTTTTTAGATCCTAAATATGAGTGAGAACATGTGATATTTTTCTTTCTGTGCCTGGCTTATTTCACTTTACATAATGACTTCCAGTTCCATCTATGTTGCTGCAAATGAAACAATTTCATTCCTCTTTATGGCTGAATAGTATTCCATTTTGTATATATACTGCATTTTTTTTTATCCTTTCACTTGTTGATGGGCACACTTAAGTTGATTCTGTATCTTGGTTATTGTGAATAGTGTACAATAAACAGGGAGGGCAGATATCCCTTTGATATACTGATTTCTTTTCATCTGGATAAATGCCCATTAATGGGATTGCTGGATTGTATGGTAGTTCTATTTTTAGTTTAGTGATTCCTTACAAATTTAAACATAGAATGACCAAATGAACCATCAATTGCATGTCTAGGTGTCTGCTCCAATGAAGTAAAAGTAGGGACTTAAAAGAAGATAGACTAATGGCCAACAAGCACATGAAAAACTGCTCAACATCTCTAATCATCAAGGAAATGCAAATTAAAACCACAGTGAGATATCACTTATCTCTAGTGAGAATGGCCTTTATCAAAAAGTCCCAAAACAATAAATGTTGACGTGGATGGGGAGAGATAGGAACACTCATATATTGCCGGTGGGACGGCAAACTAATACAACCTCTGTGGAAAGTAATATGGAGATACCTCAAAGAGCTGCAAGTGGAACTATCATTTGATCCAGCAATCCCATTACTAGGCATCTACCCAAAGGAAGAAAAGACATTCTATAAAAAAGACTTCCGCACTAGAATGTTCATAGCAGAACAATTCACAATTGCAAAGATGTGGAAACAATCCAAGTGCCCATCAATACATGAGCGGATTAATAAAATGTGGTATGTGTATATCATGGAATTCTACTCAGCCACAAAAAACAATGGTGATCTAGCACCTCCTGTATTATCCTGGATAGAGATGGAGCCCATTCTACTAAGTGAAGTATCACAAGAATGGAAAAACAAGCACCACATGTACTCATCAACAAATTAGTATAAAAGGATCAACACGTAAGTGCACATATATTAACAACATTCGTCGGGTGTCGGGCAAGGTGGGAGAGGGGAGAAGAGGGTGGGTATATAAACACATAATGGGTGCAGTGTGCACCGTCTGGGAGGTGGACATGCTTGAAGGTCCGACTGGGGTGGAGCAAAGGCAATATATGTAACCTAAACATTTGTACTCCCATAATATGCTGAAATAAAAAAATAAAATTAAAGAAAATAAACATCTATACCCCACTGGGTTACTGGGTAATCATTCTCATGCAATTCCCATGCTTAAATATGTTAAATAAATCTATATGCCTCTTCTCCTATTAAAAAAAATAAAGAATCTACACTATAGCCAATGTTTACATTAGGATATATATAGAAGCAATATTATCATTGTATATCATTTGATTTACTTGTATATATGGATTTCTACTTAATTATAATTTAAATTTTATTATATAAGCCATCTTCATTATAATTTAAATATATAATAACATTTATTACTATGTTAATAAATATTTATTTTATAATTTATATTTAGTTAATACTTATAAATGTACAATATTTATAAATCATATGTAAATATTATTTGTAATAATAAAGAAATATCAAATAGCTAATACATAATAAATGTGTAACAAGATTTATATCTATATTTTATCATAATAAATTTATATTAAATAGTATGATTCAAATATAACTGAAAGAATAATTTTTATATATACTTTATATTTTATTATAATTCATAAGTTATTATGAATTTAGGTAAGTTCTACATTGCCATCAGTACATTTCTGTAACTTCTATATTGAAATCAATAAATGATTTTTCTTAGGAAAATGCAGTCATTTATATATTACTGAATCAATTGTGATTTTGAGTCACCACATGGTGGCAGTGTTGGCAAGCTTTCATCTCTTAGGTAAAGCCTTGTGCTGCATCCGTGGGAACTGTGTTGTTAATCTGTACTTTGAGTGGAGAGATCATGTCTAGCAAATAAAGGCAGAACTACCCCCGCAAAGTCTATATTTATAATCTTCACCCCACTCAGTTCCTGTTTTGATTAATAAAGATGTATTTGAGGTTAGTTATAATGATTTAAAAATTCATGGTCCAAAACCGTAATTATTTTTGCACCTATATGTCTCACAAAAGCAGCTTTCTCTGCAGCTGTAAAGGGCCTCTGCTCAGGGACAGGGAGTCTGTAAGGGTGGGGCAGGGATGGGAAGGGATTTTTATGGCTCAGCTAGTTTTCTTAAAAATAACCAGAGCCAAGTTGGGCTGCAGCTGAGCCTGAGGCGGGACACAGGTCAGATGAAATCCTGGTGTTATCAAGGGAGACATGTCCCCAAGTGCCACTACTGAGCTTACTGAATTAGGCACCAGTAGACGTGGGGATAAACTGACAGTTTGAAATGCACTAGGGCTGCCTTTCTCTTTGTTAACATTGTCTTTGTTGACGAGGGACACAATTAAATGACCGTTGTCCTTGATGGAGCCTGCTGGTCCTGCTCCTATTGCAGCTAAGAAATGCAAAGGGCTACCAATGGGTTCTTTTCAGGAGAAGGAAAGTACGGTGAACGAGGTAAATGAGATTCAGGGTAAACATCCCACTGACACTGTAAAAAAATACACCCAGATTGAAAGATGAAAATTCACGAAAGCAGCATATTTTTTAATCATACATTTGAACTTTGTTTCAGAGTGGCATTCTCCCTTTAGCAACAGTCCAGGCGCACTGATTTCCTAGTGCCCGCTCACTCCCTATCCCTACCAAGCAGAATGTGGTCCCACACCACTTTGCTAAAGAGCTTCCTCTTTAATTCTCCTGTGGTGCCGCAGTAAGGGGAACATCTTTGCTTACCTTGACCTCTCCGTGCCCTCAGACACTTCAATCTCACCTTCTGAGTTCCTTGGCAAATCACTAGCCTCATTCATCCCCTTCTTGCCTGACAGCTCTCTCTCTCCTTTCCAGACCTTACGCTCCACCTCCTCCCCTCTCCTTCTATTCCTCCTCTTTCTATTTCTCTCTCTTCTTTCCTAACAAATGGAAAAACAGAACACAACAGAAAACCTAAAAGTGTGTGGCTGAAAATAGAGATAATTTTCATCAAACAACTTCCCATCCAGCTCTCTGAATCTGCCTCCTGATCTTTAACCCTTATTTCATAGTCCTTTTTGGACTAAATGAAGCTTAAGTTTTAGGGCCCCTCGCTTGCACATGGCGCTTCCAAATCCCTGCAAGGGTCCCCCATCCTGTGATTCACATGGTCACACAGTTATGTAAAATTTGCAAAAGTAGGTTATGTTGTTTCTACTTTGAGAAGGGCAATGTGAGGAGTTCTGAGGATCCTTGTTACAGTGATATAAACATAGCTAGTTAGAGACAGAAGAAGGAGCACATTTGAAAATTTTTGGATATTTTTCCATACATCAAACGATAAAATATATATTCATGAGGGTCTTTATTTATCAAATTATTAAGTGAATAAAGCAATACTGAATTTCTTACATATGACCAGGATGCAAAATAAATTTTCTAAATCCTCTTCTATTTTCCATTAGATGTCTACTATAATTTTTGTAATAAAAATCCAAAAGGAAAATTTTCCATGACAAATGAAAGATTTGGGTCATGAGCATAGCTAAATGCTGATGAGTCACTGTCATACCAATATTTTTAAGTAGACTACTTTGATAATACTTTCATAACTTTTTTAAATGATATAGATTTTCCCTCATCTATCTCACTAATGCACACAAAACTTTAGGTCATGCTGGGGGATTTTGTGACCCCACCTGCTAAATGCAAAAGTGTGGAAATTCTAATTCATTCCACCTCTTTCCTTGCTGTCAAGGGAACACCCTGGATGTAGCCTCAGAGATCCACATGCCAGGCCCAGAGTGTCTCACCGAGCACACTAAAGAGCAACTGGTGGCTAATGAGGAAGCCTTCAAGACGCTGTCTGCCATTACCCAGCCTGTGGTGGTGGTGGCTATCGTGGGCCTCTACCACACAGGAAAATCCTACCTGATGAACAAGCTGGCTGAGCAGAAAAAGGGTGAGTGCCACCACCGAAGCTCTGTCAAGTTCCTTCTGTCCACCCCCATGGTAAGCATTCAGTATGGGGATGTGAACAGGGAAAGTTTAGAGCTGGGGGATGATTTTTGAAAGCTACATTTCTATTCACAGCTATATTCACTCTGTTCTAGAGAGATGAGTCAACCCATTAACTTTTCCCAATATGCCTTAGTTTTCCCTTTTAAAAGCATAAATTATTTCTTTCCCAAAAGAATACAATGAATAAAAATAATGTACATGTTAATAAATTTTAATAAACTAAGAGACATTTATTAAATATTCATGCAGCAATGTCAAATTTCTACTGATCTTTAAGGTTAAAAAAGTTTCAATCTGCATTGAATATTCTTTTTTTGATTATTGTGAAATATACATAAGCCTCTCTTCCTTTTTTGTAGGCCAAATAATTTTATGTGTATACCAATTTGTTTATCCATTCATCTGTCAATGGACATTTGAGTTGCTTCCACCTTTGGGCTAATATAAAAAATGCTGATATGAATATGGTTGTACAAATATCTGATGATATCTTGCTGTGGTTTTGATTTGCATTTTCCTGATGATTAGAGATGTTGAGCATTTTTTCGTATGTTTTTGGCGATTAGTCTGTGTTCTTTTAAGTCCCTACTTTTACTTCATTGGAGCAGACACCTAGACGTGCAATTGATGGTTCATTTGGTCATTCTATGTTTAAATTTGTAAGGAATCACTATACCATCTTCCAGGGTGACTTCACCATTTTCCATTCCCAGCAGAAATGCACAAGGGTACTAATTTCTCTACATTCTCACCAACATTTGTTATTGCCTATTTTTTGATAGTGGCCATCCTAATGGTTGTGAAGTAGTATCTTATTGTGGTCTTGATTTACATTTCCCTAAAGCTAGTGACGTTGACCATACTTTCATATGCTTATTGGCCATTTGTATATCTTCTTTGAAAAAATGCCTATTCAAATCCTTTCCTAATTTTTTAATCTGGTTGTTTTTTTGTGTGTTGCATTGTATGAATTATTTATATATTCTAGGTATCAATCTTTTATCAGATACATGTCTAGCAAATATTTTCTCCCATCTCATGTATTGCCTTTATACGCTACTGATAGTGTCCTTTGTACATAAAAGCTTTTAATTTTGATGAAGTCCAACATATGTATTTTTTTCTTTTACTGTCCATGCTTTGAAAATCATTGCAAAATACAATATCATGTTTTTCACTGTATTTTCTTCTATGAGTTTTACAGTTTTATCTCTCACATTTAGTTTTTTCATCGATTTTGAGTTCATTTTTATATGGTACAAGGCAACATTCCAACTTCTTTTTTTCTGCATGTCAGTCCAGTTTTACTAATGTCATTTGCTGAAGAGACTCTCCTTTCTTCATTGAATGATCTTCACATCCATGTTGAAAATCACTTGACCACAAATGTGAGAGTTTATTTCTGGGCTCTCTGTTCTATTCCACTGGTCTAGATGTTAGTGTTTATGCCATTGCCACAGTGTTCTGATTACCGAGGTTTTAGTTTCAGGAGTCAGAAAGTGTGAGACATCCAACTTTTTTCTTCCTTTTTAAGATTATTTTGGCTATTTTGCAATCTCTTGAGATTTGACAGTAAAGTCAGAGTGCAGTAACCATCATTCTACTCTCTTTCTCCATGACATCAATTATTTTAATATTTAGCTACCACATATGAGTGAGAACTTGTGAGATTTGTCTTTCTGTGCTTGGCTTTTCACTTATTTCACTTAACATAATGTTCTCTAGTTCTATCCATGTTGTTGCAAATGACAGGATTTCATTCTTTCTTATGACTGAATAATATTCTGTTGCATGTATGTACTACATTTTCTTTATCCAGTCATTGGTTGATGGACACTTAGGTTGATTCCAAATCTTGTCTATTGTGAGTAGTGCTGTAATAAACAGGGGAGTGTGGATATATTTTTGATATGTCAATTTCCTTTCTTTTGGATATATAACTAGCAGTAAGATTGCTGGGTCACATGTTAGTTCTATTTTTTGTTTTCTCGGGATCCTCCATGCTGTTCCACATAGTGGTTGCAGCAATTTACGTGTCACCAAGAGTGTAGAAAGGTTCCCTTTTTTCTAAATCCTTGCCAGCATTTGTTATTGCCTATCTTATATATAAAAGCGATTTTAACTAGCTGAGATGATATTTCATTGTAGTTTTCATTTGCATTTCTGATGATTATTGATGTTGAGCATTTTTTCATAATCCTGCTTACCATTTGTAGGTCTTCTTTTGAGAAATTCGTATTCAGTTCATTTGGCCATTTTTAATTGGATTATTTGGTATTTTTGCATTGAGTTGTTTGAGCTCTTTAAATATTCTAGTTTTCAAAACCTTGTCAGATGGGTAGTTAGCATATTTTTCCTCCCATTCTGTGGGTTGTCTCTTCACTTTGTTGAGTTTCCTTTGCTGTGCAAATGCTTTTTAGCTAGGTATGATCCATTTGTCCATTTTTTCTTTGGTTGGCTGTACTTGTGTGTATTACTCAAGAAATCATTGCCCAGACCATGTCCTGGAGCGTCTCTCCAGTATTATCCTTTAGTGGTTTAATAGATTCTGGTCTTATATTTAAACCTTCAATACATTTTTATTTGATTTTTCTATATGATGGACATAGGGGTCTAGTTTCATTCTTCAGATAACTGCTTTTTCATTTTAATCTTTTTTTGAAGGAAATTGCTATGACATGTATACTTTAAAAATGAGCCACAGTATTATGCAACAAAACAAAAGAAGCTTCATTTTATAATTACATTACCAAAAATTCTCACTCTAATCAAACTGTGATTCCAAATATTTTCATGCTTTATGACCTAGCTTCTTAATGAAGTACTGTAAAAAAGCTTGGAAAGCCATATCGAAGTTTCCTGGAAGTGCTGGATATTTTTCATTTTCAGTTGGTTTAGTTTTCTCTATTAGTAGATGTATCTCCTTCTTATTCTCCTTAGACTTCTCTATAAATTCTGCATTAAACACAAATTGGTGAACCTATAAAAAAGAAAAGAGTTCACTCTTGTAAATTGTAAATATTAAGGGTCAGAGTTTATAAATAAAATTCCTACAGTTAACCACATCTGCTTATTTCTCCACTACCTTAGAGGTGATATATTTGTCTAATATTTCTGCACTTTGGATATGAATAGTAGGAGTATCCATGGATTATACCTTTGTGAAATTCCCTCAGTACCAACTCACTGGAAGTTTGGAAGAGTTTTGTTTCAGCACAAAGAATGTCCTTTTGGAGGGAATGCAGATTGAATTCTATCTAATTCTCAGTTATGCTGAGGTAGCAGGGCCATGCTCCTCTAACAAATAATGAGAGCTTCAAACCCTGGTGGTCAGCCTCCAGGTTGGGATAAAAAATGTATGTTACTAGAGTTGTATAGGATTAATCAGGTAGATATGGAAAGAAATGAGGCAATTTCAAAATTTTCAGCATCCCCCATTTCATATCAGGCCAATTCTGACATTTTCAGACCAGATGGATGTATGTCAGGTATCTTTGAGAATTGTGCCAAGAATCCTAAGGACAAGTGCACTAAGGGACAGTTAGACCGTCCTATAATCACCACACACAGCTGCCAGCATCCTGGGGGATGTCATGTGTACTCTCTAAAGGCTAACACTACAGAAGGTACTGGAATCATGTATACTTACAGGCTAGAGGAAGATTCAGATGAATTTGAGGTTTGAGTGAAATCTATGTTTTTGTGCTTCTTTCTTGAATCATGACTGTACTTAAACTGTTGGCCCTTCCCTTCTTGAGGAACCAGAGTATTGTGCCCCAAGTATTTCCAGGCTTTAGCCAGACTCACCTTCAGCTGTTGCTCCAATATCTTTTCGTATTCTCTCTTACGGTCTTGTCTTTCCCTCTCAATCTCATTCTCCATTTGGTCTATGTGTTCCCGGAAGCTTCTCTCTTGAGCCTCCATCATTTGCTGCTGCTCCTTCTGTTTCTGTCTTTGCACCAACATTTCCTTCTCAGCTGCCTCCTTCATGGCCCTCTCCGCTGTTCCACAAACATTTTACAGAGGAAAGAAAATTACAGTCAGGCCTGTGTTCTACCCTCCTCAACTCAGAGACCAAACTGACTTTGGAAAAGGCAGGGAGGTGGATGGTCAGGACTATCTGAATTCTCCCTCTGGTCATGTCAGGAAGAGCATGTTTCAGAATGTGAAGGAAAGACATTGATTGGTTGGATGTAAAACCCCAACTCTCCATGTTGCTTTAAGATTTAGCAGAGCATGTGTTCTCTAGCAGGAAAAGCTCCTGGTATCAGAAAAATCTTTCTGTCTGATCAGGCAGGGAACACTGCAGGAAGCTACCCACCCCTCTGAGAGCTGAGCCCTGCCCCTGTACCCGCTATGGCCTTCTCTCCAGCAGTGAGGGCTTTGTCTGACTGCAGGATGGATTCCTCTGTAACTGCCTGTGACTGCAGGAAGCTCTGGAGGACCTCGTTCGCCTGAGGAACCAAGAAGAAGCAAAGATCTGTCAGGTAGCAAAGATCT
>CAUYSK010123797.1:0-155745 GCA_963575035.1 Avahi laniger
AAGGTATGCAAACCTTGAAGTGCCCAGTATCTGTCAGCTTTCCCTGAGAGAATGTGTGTGTTTCTCTATGTAACTCTGTCGGAACTGAAAGCTTACCCTCTTCCAACGAAATGACTTCTTGTTTCAGAGATGCCTCTGTCCGGAGACTGTACACATTGCTTTTTTCATCTAAGTTGTGCAAACCATAAATTCCCTATGTCTAGCAATTGTCTCCTGGAGAATGCATGTGTTTCTCTATGTAAATCCACTCGACCTATGGTTACCAGGACTTCTAATTCCCCAGGCCTGTTTGACTAGAGACACTCCACACACTGCTTTGCTTCCCAAAGGTATGCAAACCTCTGAAGTGCCCAGTATCTATCAGCTTCCACTGAGGGAATGCATGTGTTTCTCTATGTAACTCTATTGGAACTAAAAGTTTACCCTCTTCCAACGAAATGAATATTGTTTCTTAGGTGCATCTGCCCGGAGACTGTACACACATCTTTGTTTGTCTAAGTTGTGCAAACCTTTAAATTCCCCAATGTCTAGCAGTTGTCTCCTAGAGAATACATGTGTTTCTCTATGTAACTCTATTTCAACCAAAAGCTCACCCTCTTCCAATGAAATGACTTCTTGTTTCTTAGGTGCATCTGCCCAGGAGACTGTACATACGGCTTTGTTTGTCTAAGTTGTGCAAACCTTTAAATTCCCCAATGTCTCGCAGTTGTCTCCTGGAGAATACATGTATTTCTCTATGTAACTCCATTAGACCTAAATTTACCATGACTTCTAATTCCTCAGGCCTGTTTCACTAGAGACACTCCGCACACTGCTTTGTTTCCCAGAGGTATGCAAACCTCTGAAGTGCCCAGTACCTGCCAGCTTGCTCTGAGGGAATGCATGTGTTTCTCTGTGTAAGTCTATTAGAACTAAAAGCTTACCCTCTTCCAACGAAATGACTTCTTGTTTCTTAGGTGGATCTGCCAGGAGACTGTACACACGGCTTTGTTTGTCTAAGTTGTGCAAAACTTTAAATTCCCCAACATCTAGCTGTTGTCTCCTGGAGAATGCATGTGTTTCTCTATGTAACTCCACTCGATCTAAATTTACCAGGGCTTCTAATTTCTCAGGCCTGTTTCACGAGAGACACTCCACACACTGTTTTGTTTCCCAAAGGTATGCAAACCTCTGAAGTGCCCAGTATCTACCAGCTTCCTCTGAGAGAGTGCACGTGTTTCTCTCTTTTTTTTTCTTCTTTATTTTATTTTATTTTTTTTATTATTCCAAGGTGTTGTGAGGGTACAAACATTCTAGTTACACTTTATGTCTTTGCCTCACCCAAATGCTGGTTAAAGACATGCCCTTCCCTCCCTTTAGTGGTCCCCGTGTCCTTTAGTTGTAGATTTCTCCCCATGCCCCTAATCCATGGAGAGTATTTCTGCCATGTGATCACCCTAGTGTTGATCAGTTAGTACCAATTTGATGGCGAGTACAAATGGATCCCGTGAAAAACTGATTTTTTAAAATTACTTCGGTCCATATTTTCTATCTCAAGTCTTAATTTAATCACAGTTCTTGAGGAAATGAACCTAGGCAATCTCAACTGAGTGCCTGTATGCCTGTGGAATCCTTTTCCTCTGTCGGCATACCAATATTGGAATTTGCTGAGCTTCAAGTTTTTACCACAAAGCCTCTGAACCACATTGTAGTCAGTAATCCAGCCCACATCCTTCTTTCTGCTCTGGCTGCGGTTCCCGACAGTTGCTTCAGGTTTTTGCTGTAGTGCAGAGGTTGTAACCTAGTGGCTCCAAGGCTTGGATCTTCCCTGAAAATGTATTTTTTCTTTTGTCCTTGACAAACAAAATTTTGGAATTAGTCACCAGTATTGGAAAAGTGGGAGAGTTGATGTAAGAATCCAGTTTTGACTTGTCTTAGAAAAATCAAAAGATTGGAAAACAATCTGGCATAAAATCCTAAATGACAAAAGTTCTGCCCTCTGTTCTCCAGCTAATTTAGATTATTTCCCAATCCCCTGAGGACATTCGAGTTTCCAACTCCTGTAGAGTGCATTAGTCTAACTGGTGCCACCCTGCTTTCTTCCTGCATACACAGCACACGTCTTTATCAAGCCTAGGAAAGGGCAATTTGAGCATACTTTTGTAAACAATAAAACAAGGATGATCGTTCCAGCTGATCAGGCTATAGATATAAGGCTCTACAGCTTCTTGAAGATTCCCATCTCCCTGATAACTCATTGGAATCACCAGCATCCTTAGACAAGATCTCAAACTAGAAGAATTCAGTTGTCCAGTTTTGGCAAAGGTTTACTACAAGATCATTAGAACATGAAGTCCTAACCTGTTTTCTGTAAGGGAGGGGATTCTGTATCCATAAAGATTGATCTCACACCCTCAGCAACAGTCACTACTGCTGATATTTGGTCTCTTATATAGATTCCCTGGTCATTTATTAAGATTTTATTGGTAAGTGCTCATTAGTACTAAACTCAGTTACTGTGTGCTCCCCATCTGAAGCATAAAATTGCAGCATGAGCTTACAAACCATGCTCATGTGACTAGATAATAAAACAGTAGCAGCAACACACTGTTCTTTTTCACAGATGATTGTAGTGTCATCCTAATGTCCCCTTATTCTTGAGTGTTGCCACGTTGACCTAACCCTAAAACCTCTTCCACCCTCATCAAACAAACTCATTTTACAACTGTAACTCATGTCCCTTTACACTTCTCTTCAGGCGGACTCCTTAGCTCACCATCCACCCCCCGACCCCTTATGAACACCAGGGTGATGCCTGGGACTCAATGTTCCAACCGGATGACAATCAGAGATCAGGCACATGACTTAAAGTCATGTTCTCTTCTTGGCTTGGTTTTCCTAGCCTGATTCAGATGTTTATCACGACAAGTATCGTCACTGGGGAAGTGTGTAAGTTGAAAGGAAGCACGTGTGTTCTCTCAGAAGTGACTTGGTTGGCCATTATAACATTTTTATGATTAATAGGATTTTGTAGACTAGCAAGCTTTGAAAAGTATTTATGGTATCTGCCAGGCATTCCCATATAGGTGTTCGTTACTCTGCCCAACTAAGTAATCTGGATTGTTCTTAAAATTGGAGCTAGTTATACTGCACCATTTTAGCATTTTAGCATTGGAGTTCAGGTTCCTAATGTGTCATTGCCAATTTGGACTCTATTTGAGCACTGTGGCTAGTAATGCCTGTAAAATATAATTTTTGGAAAACATTGGTCATTCAGTGACTTTGTTGAGACAGAGTTCACTTGTCACAGGACTGATCTCCACATATACAGATATTTTTGTTTGCTTTGTTGACCATTGTAATCTGGAGCACTAGTATACATTGTTCTTGAGATTTGTTCTTGAGGTTTCAACCTATTGTTTTCATTTAGCCTTTGTATTATATCTCACATTAAGTTCTCTTCTGATACTAACTGGAAGCTTTAGTCTACCATCACTAGATTTGAAGAATAAGTTCTCTTTTGCATTTGGGCGGATAACTTTGACTAGTACCTAGTAGGCATCCAATAAATATTTATTGAATGACTGAATTGACTTAACCACACCATTATACATGTTATAAAGATGCATGGGGTTCTTTTGCTATTGGACTTTAATCAAATCACTGGCATATATTAGCAGCAAAAATTAGGGGTCCACATTTGCGCTGTGCAGAATTATAGACTAAGCAGGATGGGTATTCTAGAGGTTTCTGTCTTCCAGAATTATGTCTCAGAAACCAGAAGCTGGATGTGCAATCGTTTTTTACTACATTACCCAGGCAAGAATGAATTCATCATTTTTATCTCACCATTTCTCATTAAAAGCCTAATGCCAATATCTCGTACAGAACGGTGCCAAATTTCCGCTCCTGCTAAACGAAGAATTGGATGTCTGTTTCAATAGCACACTGTGGACCTATGGCAGATTAACTCTTTGGAAATGGAAAATATATATATTTGACTGACCTCCAGCCAGTCGGAAATAAATCCTCTGCATAATCTTGCCAAAATGTCATTTGGTCGTGAACAGGGCCCCTCATTTGTCTTAGGAGAGCCTGCATGTCAGGCGCCAGGCCACCGCAGGCGTTTCGACTGCTCTTTTGTTCTCCCAGGCAGCTGCATCTTTGATAAGGTGGACTCGTGAAGAAATATCATTGCATCCTTGCCTTTATCATCAACTGCATTCTCACCTCACTGAAATATATGTTGGTGAGGATTCTATTTTTTTTTTTTTTTTTTTTTTTTAGTTTAGCTGCTAATAACCAGTTAGTCAGTGTTTAACCATGTTTCCGATTTGTTGTTGAGATTTCAACCTATTGTTTTCATTTAGCCTTTGTATTATATCTCACATTAAGTTCTCTTCTGATACTAACTGGAAGCTTTAATCTACCATCACTAGATTTGAAAAATAAGTTCTCTTTTGCATCTGGATGGACAACTTTGATGATGATTTTTCTGCTGTTTATCACTCTTTTTATTTAGCTTTGCTTCTAATGAGTGATTGATGTGTTTTCTTTTTTTAGTTCAGAATTTCCTGCAATTTAAAAAATTCCCTGTCTATAATGTGTACAATGTAAATAACACTTAATTGGACTAAATGACTTTTCATTTTTACTTTTCTAGAAAAACATCCCTGTTTCTGGATATGCAAATAGGATGAAAACTTAGAAACCTAATGTTCTTTTTAGGTTTCTCAAATAATTATTCTGCATTTAGAGTCCAAAGCTTCAACCTGGGCCCACTAACTCCATCACCCAATGTTGTCCGGCCATCCTCATCAGGGACCCCTCAGGGGTCAAATTTACCACCTCTCTTCCAGCACCGATTGCATATTTAAAATTTTGGTTTTGTTTTTCTTGTTCTTGCATACACGTGAAATTGAAATCGTTGAACCAGGTACAACTGGTGCTTTGGGGACAATGGATGGAAATGTATTTGGTAGCAGAGGGAATGCCATCTGAGAATAGCTATTTAGTGAAGACAATTCACATGACAATTCATCTTAAGGATCATCTCTGTGATGTTCTTACCAAGCGTTGGGGTTTTAGAAGCTGCATTAATGGTCCCCCCTTTACCATGGTTTATTATTCTTCGTTTTGGGGAGTGGCTAGCGTTACTGCTAGAGGATGACCCAGGTGATGGCCTTCTGATGACTGGGAGTGAGTTGAAAGCCCCGACGCAGCTGATGAAGGATGGAACACCCATCACCTGCCTCCCCCCTTGCCTGGCCAGCCTCTCAGCTGTACCAGCTAACAGCCGCCTGGATTGAGGAAGAAAAGCGACAGCAAGAGCTGTCAGCTGGGAGTGCTGCTCAGCTTTGGTCTGTGGGGGCTGAGCGCTGTGGTCTGAGGATTGAGGATGTCTTCAGTACGGCTCTTGGAGCTGCAGGTCACAGTTGCTCCCTGTCCCTATCATTGTGGCTGCCCTTCCCCGAAGCAAGTGGATAAGCTTCCAATTGTCTCACTCCCTGTTTGCTCCGTATGCTTTCTAGAGGCATTTTATGAATATACAGTCATTTCTGAGGTGGTTTTAAACACGCTAACGATCTCTCAGGAAGTTTATGTGTGTATTTCTAAAAACGATCATTTCATGTAGACTGAATCAGCTCCATCACCATCTTCTACTGCAGCAACACTTTTTTCCCTTCCTATTAACACGATGAAGCCTTCACCTAAGGAAAAAAGAGATTCTTTTTTTTCTCAAAGCAGGAAAAAAGACATGGAAGCATCCACAACAAAATAATTCTCAAAGCAGCTTTACTTTTCTACAGCTTTAACTGGGACCAGCTGTCAGATTCCTGAGTGTTGAGGTGTTTGAAAAATCTTGGCTGAAACACACTAAGATCAAAAAAAAAAAAAAAAAAAGGTGGTATTTTAATTTTATGTTGGGAAATATCACCCCTAATTCTTTCTAAAATGTTCATGCTAGAGAGCATAGAGGGCCTTTGGATATGTGTGTCACTCTCTCGGTTCACTATTTGAGTCCCCAAAGGGATCTTCTATATATACCTCAGACTGCTTCGCAGGAGCAAAGTCAGCTTTTCGATGAGCCAGAAGTCACCTGGCACCTGCTGCCGGCTACAGGGGAGAGGACCTTAAACATAAGACACCAGCGTTGCCTCTCAATTCCTGATTCTTATTTTAGTACCTGCCTTACAGCAGTATCCGTCTGTTTTAAGAAGGTAGATGTTGATTTGAAAGGCAGCATGCACTACTCTTTTGTATAAGCACCAGGGAGCCAAACTGCCTGTGTTCAAATCCTGCCTTACTCCCTCACGTGCCGTGTGACCCTGGGCAGGTTGCTTCGTCTCTCTGTGCCTCGATTTCCTCTGTAAAATGGACTAAATTCTAGTTCTGACACCATAGGGTGGCCGTAAGGATTAAAAGTTGATACATAGAGCTTGGTCAGTCTCAGTAAATATGTTGTCATTAATCATTAATAATAGTTTTATTTATTCTGAACTATTATTCTAGTTTGTAGAATTTCTCAGTCAAAATGAGGAACTGTCAACTCAGGGACTTGTTCAACAGGTGGTCATTAGCAATCGATGAAATTAAAATCTCATTGAAAGGAACACAGAATGGCATAGTTATTTGGAGGTTTCGGTATTCTGTGAGTGGCTTAGTGCAGGGCTGGTCTTTGTGATGACATCAGGATTTCAGCCAACTAGAGTTACCTCTGCCATGCCCTTCCTAGGATCTCATTAGAATTTCAGGGCTCATCTCCTTAATAATCTGTTTTATTCAGTGTTTGGACAGCCGTGAATGGAAAACATCAATGAAAAAGAGAAATGTTATTTATTTTTGTCTCAGGATTAGCATATCTTTATTTTTCTCATGAATACTCTGCAGCCTTCCACAGTTAACTTTTCTAAATATATTCTGCTCTCGTAGAGGTTTCTGTGAAGACGAGTGATATTATCACAGAGTTAAAAAAATCTTCAGTGTATATACATCCTCGTTCTTCTCACAGTTGGCTAATCTAAGTCCGTTAATCCCCCTCTTTAACACCCTAAAAGTATAAGATTATGATAAACCAGAGAAAAGGGAAGGGCAGGGAAGGGTGTCAGTTTTGTAGTGGAGCTACGGTGGGGCCGGGAACCGCATTGTCTTCACTTGTGCCCAGTCTTTCGAACCATGAATTGACTTTAGTTGCAACTCACAGTTTTTTCATTCAGTTTCTTCCAATGGGAAGGAGAAGCCAGAACTGCGCAGAGTTAGTGAGATCTTGCTGCCTTCGGTAGCCTCAGAATAAGCAGTGCCGACTTGTTCTCTGGGAGGCTACACACCCAGCCACAGTCTTGTTTGCGCTTTTCACTGCTGTCAAACATTCTTCTGATTTTTATTCCTTAGTGCATTATTGATGATCACTCCTAAGTCAGCAGCTCTTTCCTGGCTCCTCTTGTGTCTTTCGATTGCTCGTGATACCCCTTAGTGCTCAAGCTCATTACTGCACACCGCATGAAGCCCCCTCCACGCCCTCCTGCAAATGGCTCCCTTCCCCGAGACAATCAACAGCTTTATTTGCATGGATGGCAAACTGCCTGCATCTCATGATGACCTCGCGGCGTTCCTTTCTTGTCTGTTCCCTTGCTGGAAGAGTTTGGTTTGTCTCCTCCTGTTTTTTATTCCCCACATCAATGTGACATCAATTCCACTCCTTTTTTTTTTTTTAACCTGTTTCCTGTCATAAAAGTCTAAATCCATTTGTCATGCTCAGGTATCTAAGGCTTAAAAGCAGCAAATTGGTATGGTCTCTCTTTATCTATTAGGGAAGGAAAGGAAATCGGAAAGTGAAATAGTTTTATGATGTTGCATATATGCGCAAGAAACGTGTGATTTCTGACCCCTTTATAAATACAAAACATCTCTGAAAATTTGGTAATCTCCTAGGTTGGAAGTTCCAATAGCGTTGGAAGAACCAAAGCAAAAAATATAGTAGCTATTGCCTGGATTGCTTTGGATCACAACTTTTAAGGCTAAGAATGATTTAGTCCCCCTCTGGTCCTTAGACACACAGCACGTCCTCACTGCCGGCTTATTTCTCCTGTCATTCCTTTAACTAATTTCTGATAACAGCAATAACAACAGCAAAATTTTTCATAATTATCACAACTGTGGTTGGCATTAAGGGCAGCCAGAGTGCCTGAAGTATATATTTAGGATTATCTCTGCTCCTCCCAAAAACAAGATTGGAATTTCTAATAAATCAGTATGTTGTACAACCTGGTGGTGCTAGCCGTGTACGTGTAACAGGTGAGTTCCAATCTAGAGAACTCACCTGGGATGAGAACTCAGTGGGATGAAGACTTAGAAAATCCATGTCTATGGATGCTATCTTTGATGTAAGTATATGGCATACTCGTGATTTCCTTTTTTCCCCAAATATTGTATTTTATTTACTGAATAAGGTAGACATGCAGGCCTTTTACAATAGCCTGGTCAGGCACATAGACCTGGTCAGGCACATATTTTATGTTTACTAACCTGTAATTTCACAATGACTTGACCAACTGGTGGCTTAACGGCTTTCTCCATCTTGTAGACTGCCCGGTGGGTCCCAGTGCAACCAGCCAGTACCTCGCGTTTCTGGCAGAGGCATCGGCATTGAGTATTTCTCCCACCACCGCCCTGCCCAGAAGCAGTCAGCTGTCCCTTGCTCCTCCCGCCCTGTTATGTTATCAGCAAAGCCTCTGCCTGCTGTCCCCAAAGAGAGGTACCAGTTACCTTGCATCAAGAAAGGGGGATGGTGGCCGCAGCTTCCACTTCCAGGTGGGGGGAGCCGGGGGACGGTTATCAAGATGATCGTTCAGATTTAATCATGTGTCAGAATGAGACCTTTGTTCAGTGCGATTACGTCTCATGCTCTACTAGGTACGATTGAAGCTGGAGGTGCAAAGTAAAAGCCTGCCAAACTTACTCCAGCTTATTTTCTTACAGCAACTTACAATAATTTGTTAAAAATTTAAAATACAGGACAGATGTTAAATCAAATATGACCCTGGGACAAGAAGCTTTTTAATGAAATATTTGATTTTTGTATTCCATAAGTTCTTTTCACCTTCCTATAATTCCTCTCTTATTCTATCATTGATTGTGAAGTTTCTGAAAAAAGTTCCCTATTTAAATATTATCCCTCGTTTTTAGAGAAACTATGTAACACACTTAGCTAGTTTTCTTATGCTCGATCCAAACCAATTCATCAAGAATGGTGGAAGAAGGAGAGGTAGGATAATATTATTTGGGGAAAGGTCTAAAACAGTGGTACTCACAGTGTGAGCCACGTGCTGGCTTGTGCCACGGTGTCAACCAACTGCACCACTAAGCACATTGTATAGTTCAACTTCCATCCCCCCACCGTAGCATGACTTTCTTAATGAAGGAAGCAAGGGTTGCTTTACATTCTGGTACCTATTCCATACCTCACTTGGACCTGTAACAAATATTTTGGCAACTGGCTACCTTGAGTTTCACTGGTCTAAGGTATAAGGAAGGTGATTTTCCAAAGTCTCATGTTAAATATTATAAACAGAATCAGATTTCAAGTCCTTTATTTTTTAGGCTATGGCCTAAACTAGACTAAGGTCTTTAGTTAACCCATTAATTGATTGATTTCTTATTGTTAAAGAAGTGAATTATTTAGTCTCACTCTGTGCCTTATAGAGGTTGCTAAACCCTTACTTTAAAAGCTTTGGAATATACCACAGATTTTTTAAAAATGACCCAAGAAATGAAGATAAAATGGATGTTGTTCTCTGGGGCAGTGCCAGATCATGTAAACACAGGCATAGCACTCTCCTCGTCCATGCGACTGCCACACGTGTGAGAAAGGCTTCTGTTTGGAAGGCTGCCACCGTGTGCTGGGCTCACATGCCTTCAGGTTTCTCCGGGCTTTGTGCTTATGCCAGATGGCCCTGCCTCAGTTCGCTGCATTGGCCCGTAATTTAGGTAGCATTCCTTGTATCAGTGTATTTACTGTCTCATTAATTTTAACTTTCTCAAAGCTTTTTCCGGTTCAGAGCCACTAGGTTAAATCTCAAGCCGTATCCTATTAATATGTGACTATTGAGAAACCTCTTTATAAAACAGATCAAGGTAAAGTGAAAATGATGATAAGAAAAAGTTGGTCCTACAAACTTAAATGTTGCTTTTTATTTTCCTTTGGCATATTTCCTGTGACTGATTAGAACTTTTCTGCAATTCATATGATTTGACAAGGTTGTAAAGATAGCTGAAAGCTTATTTCTGTGTTTTTGTTTTTAATCAAACGTTGCATTGAGACACAAATTATTTCTAGTCTTAGACAAAGAATATTTGGCCTGTTGTTTTAATTTGTAGTATTGCTGCATGTGAGTCTTCCTCTCAACAATGGTTGTGAGATTGTCATTAGAATCCCAGAGTGTGTTTTGCCTTCATGCCTTACATACATGTAGTCTTGTCAGTGTTTCCAGATGTGCTCCCAGATGTAAGGGTCTTCCCTTGGAATCTAGACGTCTAGTATAATGAAGACCTTCTTGTAGGAGAGACAACAAAGAGCTGAGAAGATTTTTCTTTGTGACTCTAGAAATGAAAGTTGGATGGATCTCCTGTGTCATGTCTCTTCTGCCTTCCATGATGTGATCATTTCCTTCTCTTCTTTGTTTAATTCTATTCAGACTCATGACCTACACATTTAAAATCCCTAGTGGAAGAGAGTTGAGATTTCTGAACTATACAGGAAGCTCTAGGAGATTTTCCAGAATGTGGACAGGTGCTGCTTGAGCTATGTCTGATATCTTTATATATATGTTTTATTCATTTACTGGATGAGCTAGAAGCAGGTCTGATAGTCACTCTCTGAACATCTTACCCCTCAGATTAAGAAAAGCCTATGTTTCCTTAACAAAGGCTTTTGTTTCTTTTTAGAAAGAGCCTTCTACTTAATCCAGCAAAACCATGCTTGCCTTTATAGAAATTCTTAAGCCCTTTATTGTCAAAAAGTAGCCCTAAAAAGACTCTGCCAAGAATGCAATGAAAAGATGCTCTATTAGGAAAATGCAAATTAAAACCACAACAGGATACCACTATGGATTGATTAGAAAGGCTAAAACTAAAGACTGACCATACTAAATGTTGGTGAGTGTATAAGTTTCTGTATATGGAACTCTCACACAGTGCCGGTGGGAATATAAAAATGGTACAATCACCTTGGAAAACATTTTGGCAGTTTCTTAAAAAATTAAAAATATAATACTTCTATCCATGTGATCCACCCACTCCACTCATAGGTAACTACCTAAGTAAAAAGAAAATACATATCAAAGACTTGAATTTGATGAATTCAATGTTATCAACATTCATGAATGTTGATAACAGCTTTATTTGTAACAACAAAACTCAGAAAAGCCCCAGATATCCATCAAGAGGTGGTGAATATATAAACAGACTGCTGTATCATGCAATGGAATACTACTTAACAATAAAAAGGAATGAATTATTGATCATGCTACAATATGGATGGATTTCAAAATAATTGTGATATGTGAGAGAAGCCACACAAAATGAGTACACACTATGTGATTCTACTTTTAGAAAATGCAGACTAATTATATTGACAGAAAACAGATCAGTGGTTTCCTTGAGAAAGCAGAGAGGGTCAGGGAGGGGAAGGGGGAGGAATGAGAGTCATGGTGATGGGTATGTTTTTGAGGGTGATGGATATGTTTATTATCTTGATTGCGGTGATTGTTTCACAAGTGTCTACATATGTCAAGACTTATATTGGAATATGTGCAGTTCATAGTATGTCGGTTATACTTCAGTAAGGCTGTTATAAAACAACAAATGAAAGGCCTCACCTCTAACCTGCTTACCTTAGTATGAGAAGAGATGTTAGTAAGTATTTAGAGTGACTGTTAAGATTTTAAAGGACATGGCCCCACTGAGAATCTGGTAAAAACCGTATACCTTCTCCCTAGAAATGTGCACATACAGTTTTGCCTACAATTTAGAGGGTTCCAAGACTGAAAACCCCAGGTTAAGCCACCTATAGAATTCTTCATATTTTTCAAAGAAATAAAACACTTTTCAACAGCTGTGGCTTCCAAGCAATAATTCTCTTTGTTTTTCCAAAGCAAGTAAGTTAATTCTTACCTTTATCTGAGGTGAATTTTGAGTATTTTTGGAAAGCATGACCTAAAGTTTAGCCATATTTCATATAGTATTTTTACTTTTTCTACTTCATTCATCCTCATTCTGAAGAGGAATTATAGCAAACTATAAACTTACTGTTATATCACCTCTACCAGCTAAATGAGGCTACAATTTTATTAATTACACCATTTCATTGCTTTCAAAATGAGCAATAATAACATAATGATTATTGGACACTTCCATTACCACACTGCCAGCCAGTTCATAAAACTCTACCTTGAATACATTAAAGGAAATTCAGGATCAAAGTATCAATTTTATGGTTATATTTTTAAGGACAGATTGAGTATCAGCCAGTTTCGCTATGACAAACTCAGACATTTGCACTATGCCCAAGACAATACTAATAAACCGGAATTTACCCAAACTGTAAGGAGAATGGCAGATGTATTTCTGTGTTTCTTTTATTTCCCATAAATGCCTTCCTCCTGTATGTTAATAATGCTAATACTCAAGTCTGTTTGACACTTTGTTCCCAAAGACTGCTTGCTCATAGGACCTGTAACATTCTTAGAATCTCTTCTAACTACTGCTTTTTCTCACTAACCAGAATTCTAATTCTCAGTGAAATGCAAACAAAAATTGCCTGTAATATACTCATTTATTATCATTTGCACCATCTTATAAATTTGATAATGGGGAATGCCTTCTAAGGTGAATATACTGTCCTCATCTATGGGCAGAGACTTAGACTTTCCTGGGAAAAAGATTCAGAGGCCCAGACTTGGATGCAGGTAGTTTCTTGAGGAGTGCTTTCAAGATCAACATCTGTGAGGGAATAAAGGACACAGAATTTAGCAGATGGAGGAATTTAGCAAATGGATCGGAGCAGAGATGCCCGTTACGGTTGTCCTGCCTGGAGGTGACTCTCATGACCAGCCTTTGAATGCAGGCTGCTTTTGGGGAGAGGGCCTGACCTTGGCCGAGACAGCGAGCCGTCTGTGGCCAAGGGGAATTCCCAAAGAAGGACTAAGCTGAGAGCTATCAGCCACAAGAATGCCAGCACGGCGAGAACAGTCGCCGCCTTCCTGAAGAGAGGGTCTGGCGGCACACACCAGTGTCCACTGCAGTCCGCGTTTCGCACCTCTTGGATCCGCCTGGGAATCCGGACTGGCTGGCCTCTTTCCCCGGGCGGAAAGTCAGTGGTGTGAGTTACAGCCCCTGCCGCTGCAGCGCTGATACGCGTCATCTCCTTCCCCCACTGTCTTTCGGAGGTATCCTCTGCTAGTCTCGGGGATTTACCCGGTGGCAGGGCTGAGGGTGGGAGTGGGCTAGACTGTCATCTCTGAAAAAACGGCATGAAAAAGGGCCAGTCTTTAAAATCACGTTTGCCTAGGATATGATACCCAGTATTCATGGGAGATGAGCCAAGAGTTAATTTATTTGCTTTGCGAAGACAAACGAGATTATTGCTTAGGAGACACATTCATAGAAATTTTTTAAAAATATGAATAAGTCTTCTTTCAAAGGGTTAACCTGGGGTGTTAGAGTCTCGCAACCTGCCAAATATATGAAAACTTTCATATGCGCGTTTCTTGGGAGAGGACCTAGAGGATATTTACCAACTGCAGAGCACCAGACATTGTGCTGGACACTGGTGTCACAAAGGTTCATTTGTCCTTTTATTCATGTATTCAACACCGATTGACACTCGCTCTATGTCAGGCACTGGGAACATAGCAGTGAACAAGACGGACAGCGTTCCTGCACCCAGTGGAGCTTATGTTCTAGGTATATGGAGGTAGGTGAAAGGCCACAGCCAAAAACAATTTATAAGTATATAGCATGTCAGGTGATGATAAGTGCTATGGGAAAGAAAAATTCTGGGCGAAGAGGTAAGAGTCTGGGGTGGGGGTGTTACTAGGGTAGCCAGGGACATTTGAGGAGAAACTGGAAGAAAGGGAGGGAGGCTGTCGTGGAGGAGGAACATTCCTGGCAGAGGGAGAGGTTCTCCGTGGAAGCCCGCTCTAAATCCTCCAGGGTCGGCACAGCGGCTGTTGTGGCTGGAGCAGGAGCAGCTAGGGAGAGATGGTGAGGGGTGAGGTCAGAGATGGAATGGAAGGCTTGATCCAGAGCGATTTGTAGACCACTGCAGACACCATGGCTTTTACTCTGAGAAGGAAGGCCAGCAGACGGTTTTGAACAGAGAAAGCACATGGTCTGACTCTGTGTTGGAAGGTCCCCTGGTGCTGGAGGGAAGCTAAGCTGTCGAGGGATGAGGGGGAAGCGGGGAGACCACGGGCTCGAGAACAAGGCCAGAGGAGAGATGGCAGTGGCCTCACGTGGGGGAAGCAGTGGAGGTGGTACGATATCATCGGTTTCTGGGTATGTGGATGTATTTCAAAGATGAACCTTTTACAAGATAAGTATAGTAAGATTTTGACTGGGTTATCAGAGTTTGAGTCTGGTGGGGAAAGCAGATGGATTATTTCGGCACACGAGGATAAGAGCAGTGGTAGAGATCTGGAGGGGTTTGGGGTTATGGGGATTCGGGGCAGGAAATGGCGGAAGAGGAACTGGAGAGGTAGGTCCTGACCATGGAGGGTCTCCCTGACCACGTTAAAAATGTGGACTTTATCCTGAAGTTGATGGGAACAGTTAAATGGTATCATCTGTGGAAGCAGCACATTCCGATTGTTGACCTGGCTTCTCCAAGTAGCCTCTGCGAGCATGAGAAAGAGGACTCTGAGGAGTTCAGACTGCAGGCAGGGAAACCAGGTAAGGTATTGCAGTTATCCAGGGCAGAGATCAATAGTTTATTAATCACTTGCTATACATCAAGTGCTATTCTAAGCACTTTATGTGTATTAACTCAAGCTTTAAACTCTATCAGGTAGGTACTATTACTATCTACATTTCTCCCATGCATAGCCTTGAGTACAAAGAGGCTAAATAAATTTGTCCCAATTCAGTGAGGTCACACAGATCTGAGCAGGTGTAGGATTTGAACCCAGGCACTCAGGCTTGAGAATTGAGATTCTTCCACACTGTGCTGCAGTGCATCTCATGAAGATGAGAGCCTGGATATTTAGGGAAAATAATGGAATGAATCTCTTATTCTGTCCCAAACAGAATTGTTAATTAGCC
The DNA here is from genome assembly GCA_963575035.1 of Avahi laniger. Lineage (NCBI taxonomy): Eukaryota > Metazoa > Chordata > Mammalia > Primates > Indriidae > Avahi > Avahi laniger. Next base: position 15,298 of record CAUYSK010123797.1, read on the forward strand.
ATAATTTGGCATTAGTGTTAATAGCAGTATCAGTAAGAAACCTACACTCACATTACCTCCTTTTCTTCTTACTGAGAGCTTGGACTATCTCTTTGCAATTTCATGGTGCCTTTCTCTATCAATCTATTCAGGGTGTCTCTTTGGATAAAACAGTATTTTGATGTCATCACCCTGTCAGGTAACTCAAGACCATGCTTTTGTCTAATCTCAGAATTTCTTACTATTGGAAGTAGCACATCAGATTCAGTGTTCATTGGTTCTCTTTTCCCCCACAGCTTGTGTTTGGGAATAGCTCAAATTAAGTGAATTAGCTCACTGCCTCCAGAACATCAGTGCTATATGAGTTTGTTGTGAAATAAACTGGTATCTGGGGAGAGAAGTGTATCTTTTGACTAATTACTCAGAATACAAACACAGACTGTAAATAATCATTATATAACTGTTACTTTTCTTACTGTCAAAACATGGAGAAATCAGTAGTACAAGGAATTTATAGAGAAAACAATGTGTCGAGAATGCCTGACTTAGTTTGCCAAAAAAATGTCAGCTCTGCTGCCTTGCCTCTGATAGATTACCCCCAGGACAGTCTTATTTCCTTCTCTGTTTAGATTCACGGAGGTATTGAACATCAGCGTCTTTTCCATGTGGTTGTTAATGATATTGTTATAGTTTCATAAAGCACAATGCTTACCATACCTTAGGCCAAATGCTAGTCAAAAAAAGCAAATAGAAACTTCTAGCCCTGACAGGTATTCAAGCCTTAAGTGTGATGTAGGGAAACAAAAAAATAGCGAAAAAAAAAAAAAGATTGCTCACACAAATATATCTTGTAGGCCTGGTGATAGGGCTGGAGGGCTACAGTCCATGGGGCCTCAGTGAATATTATTGGTGTCCCTATTTGCCCAAATGACAGATGAAGACAGTGGCTGGGAAGAAGAGGGACAAATTCAAGATAGAGTCTGCAGCAGAAAGGATGGGGATGAGTTTTGCATGGGGAAACCAGGAGGGATTGGAAATGAGTTGATGGCCACTGAGTGAGCAAGATTCAGGAGCCCTATATTTTGGGAAGCAGAGTACCCTGAAACACAAAGTTCAGTGTTCTCAGCTCATGCCCAGGCAGCTCTAAGGTAACAGCCAGCCCTACCCGGCCCTTCTTTCTCAGCTCACGTTCCAGGTAAGGAGCATTTTTATTTTTGAAATCCAGGTGCACAGTCAGGAGAAGGGAGAGAACAGTGACACCCATCTTTTTAATGAGCATTGCTACTGGAAGAGAAATTAGCATCACCCTGAATTGTATGTGATGTCAGTTAAATGAAGGTGTTTTATAGCACTTTACAGCAAATTAGAATCAACTAAATTGAAAATAAGCCTAGCAGCTGGGATAAGTAATCAGGTAAGTGGCCAGTTTTGCTATTTTTGCTTTGAGCTGAAGACGGAATTTGAATTTTTAATGTCCCAGAGGTGTGAGATTCACAATTGGGGAACATGGTTTCTAGGATGATTGTTTAAGATGCAAACAGCTCAGTCTTGCCCTCAGGTCTGCAACTTGCTTAGCCCGTTCCCTGGAAATCGGCCCTAGTATATGTGCCCGTACACCACGGAGAGGGCTGCGAATTGGTGTAGGACAGAGCTCTGCTTTTGGCCGAACGTCAGAGAGCAGACTGGAAATAGATGACCCAGAACAAGACAGTTAATCATCCACATTAACCAAGAAACTCTAATGAAGGGACTGAAATTCATATGAAGAATTTATGGCCACTCATGAAATCAGCCGAAATCAGAGGAACTATTAGAACACTCTTACGTTTTAAGAAAATGAGTGCTGTGTTCAGCTGCTGCAATTTGCATATAGTCAGAATGCCCTGACCTGGTAAACGCTGGCTTTGGTGGGCAGGGTTTTTACAGCAGAGCTTTGTACTCCACGAGCCAGTGTTTCTTTCATGAATTACTAGCTGATTTTAGTATCTTAAATATGTTCAGGAAACTGTCGAAAAGCCAAAAGGAACTTGGCGAGGAAAACTGTTCTGGGGTTGGTGACCTGGGATGTACCTGATGTGTATGTGGTTGCTTATGTGGGCAGAAAAAAGGGAGAAAAAGCTGAGAGGGGAGGTGGTGTGGGCAAAAATGAAACTGCAGATCGCTCAGAATGGGAGTATTAAAAGGGCAACAAATGGAGATAAAATGATGCTTGTAATTATGGTTTATAAAGAGAAATAGGCCATGTTGAGTATATAATTTTCACTTTTTCTCCTCTGCAGCTGGGGGATTAAATGAAATAAACTAATCTACAGAAAACCCATGTATAATGTCTAGGTTGTTTTCAGTAAACCTTAGAGGAAAATAAAATCTTCACAGATTTCTTCCTACTCTCTGGTTATAAACTTTCTATTTTGAAACACTTTTCTCAAAATATTTATATGTTTACTATTTTCTCTTGAAATGTTTTATCTTACAAAGTCCAGATAACTTTTCAGTACCTAATTACTAAAGCAACAGATAATTTTTTGCTCATGAAAAATAAAAATGGCAAACAGGACATTCCCGTAATGTCTTCAGTAGCAGTAACTTCTTCCCTAACCAATAGCCCTAACTTGGCTTTCAGTACTTTACCCTTTAAGGTTCGAATATGGAAAAAGTAAAGTTTTAAATTTCTGTCATTATTACCTTTTGATAATTCTGTTCATAAACAGTACCCTAAGAGAGGGCTGAGCAGGAAAAGCTGACTTCTCTGCTAGGATATTGAATATGTCTTGACACCATGGAGACAGATCTCTGGTGAATCCTGAGATCTTTCTGAAAGCATATCTTCAATTCTGAGCTCCAAACTGACAGCCTCTAGTACTTGACCATATTCAGCCAACTTAGGTATTATTCAAGGTGGCACTTCACGGGCTTAACAGATCATTGTGCTCTGAAAGCATTAAAACATGTGCCTGAGTCATAGAGGTTATCCACTGTATTTTGCTGCTTTGATAAAAAATGGGTTCAGAGAATTGAGTGAATTTATAAGACAGGAGTTCAAATGTGCTGACCTTTTATTTCCAGAGAGTTTTTTTGCAGTATCTCTCCTCTTTGTTTTGTACTGCCCTCTCCTGGCTAATAAATTTCCTAGTAGTGAGGGTTCAGAAAAAAACCAAACGGTGGAAACACTGGGGACGATATGATTTCCACTTTCCATTAAAAAGTAATTTCAAATTTTACTGTATGAAATGTGGGGCTGACATATACTGATTAATTCAGATGTGCATAGATACAAGGTTGTTGAAATGATATCAATTGTTGTAGAAAATACCTATATGAGAGTAATTTGGTCATTTATATGGACTTTGCAATGTCTGTGAAGGAAACGATTTTGCAGTTTATTGCATCATTAGTCAAATTTTCCAAATCATTGATGTGAAAATCCAGTGTTATTGGAAATAAATCTGACACTTTATCTCCATGTTTGTATTTTACAGTGGCTGCTAATTTACAGAAGATTGTAGATGATCCCAAAGCTTTAAAAACATTGACATTTAAGTTGGTAAGTGGAAAGTTCTGGAAAGATGGTAATATTTTGCCAGGCTGTGCCAGCAAGAATAATATAGTTTCATAATCTACTCTGTAATTTGATTTTTATTGTTTTCTTTCGGGATCAATTTTTGCACTCATCACTTGCCTCTGCAACATTTGGAAACATTTTCTGATCATGACTGAAAATTTCCTCTTCCATCCGCCTAGCTCCTTGTTCTGTTGTCACATCTTTGACTGACAGTGGCCATTTGAGAGTCTTCCGGTTTGTGTGGCAACTTGACCGTACAGACGCAATTAAACTGAATTCAAGGCAACATTATTTTTTTTGTTGTTGTTGTTAATTTCAAGATACTAAGGGGTGCAAATGTTTCTGTTACAGGGATACCTTTTATAATGCTTAAGTCAGAGCTTCAAAACAACATTCTTAATAAAGCTTTCCTGAAGCGAAAGCCAAGGGGTTCTAACTTTTTAAAAATAGAGGCTGATTGTTGTAGAAATGGTTTAAGTAATTGTAAGTAATTGTAGCACAGCTCGCCCAAGGCTGGTGAACAAAGACATCATAATGTTTTACCTCCACATTTCCAATCACAGTAACAGACTTTTGTAGAGAAGAGATAATCCAACAGTTTTTCTGCCCTAGTAGATTTTGAACTTAAGTTCTGGAACAGAGATACAGAATACCAGACATTCTGCTGGGGTCATCATGAAACCCAGAGGTGATGGTTGTGGCTAGAAATGGAGAGAAGTCCAGATAGTCAAAAGTGACCGTTTTCCCGAAAGTTTTATAGCAAACAGTACCTTAAGGTCTACTAAGTGGCTCTTTGTAAAATTATAAATTAATTTTATCAAGGGCCAGTGAGAATGCCGCAAGCAATTTAAGATCTGTATGACCAACACTTTGCTATGTACAACCTATATTGATGATCTGTCTTTTTTATTTCTCATGAAAAGTAAAGGGAAAATGTGTGTGGCCAAAAATGCTAAATGACTAGTTACAGTAAATGTGAGCCTGGTGCTAATTGGTTTTCCGGGTCTTGCTTCTCATCTGATTTCGGAGAGCTAGGCTGTGTGATAAAAGAAAAGCACAAAGATTTTCACAGTAACAATGTATCTGAAGAAATTCTTAGTGTTTGATAAGCGGAGAACATTTTATTCAGACATAGAGTACTAGATTAACAAATTGGAAAATTCCTCTTCTGGTTTGGGACTGCATTGTCTCCACTGTTTGCTTTCTAATTCACCCCTGGTCTTGTAAACATGTTTCATTTCTGTGCGAGTATATTGATGAGAAAATGGCATCCTGTGTCTGCATTGCAAGCCAATATAAATGTCCTTTTATTCATTTTTTATACCATCTCCAAGATATTTTCCTAATATTGAATATATTCTTGGCTCTAAATTCACTTTCTTATAAAAGAGGAACATAACCCTGGCCCTTTCTGCTATTGAAGGTTTTATAAAAACAGCTGCTATGCTATTGATACCTCCAGGTAACAGGAAGAATGACATGAAACTCTCCCTCATCTCCTACTCCAATTCACTTACATGTTTCCTGGATTCCCTCTCGATTCTGTCCCCCTCCTTGCACGTCCGTTTTCGGCACGCTTAGCAGGGTTCTCTCATCTTCAGAAACTGATCTTCCAGGGGACAGTTTGCCAGCTGCCGGCTCTGCCTACCCCTCTGTGGCTACCGCCAGAGTAATCCTACAATTCCAAAGTGCCCCGGAGGCTTTGGTGGCTCCCCATTGTCATCTTCTAAACCCCACCCCCCTGGACATGGCTCATGCAGCCCTCCCTGGCCCAGCCTCCCTCTAGCTCTCTTGCCTCACCTGTACCTGTGGCGGAAGGTCCATTTCACGCAGGGGACCGTGAGGCTCTCTGGGGTTAACTTGCCCGGGATCACACAGTGGAAGCTGTGAATACAACTCTGGTCTAGCCGCAAAGCCTGTGCTCTCAACAGCTATTCATTCGTAGATGCAGGACCCTGCAGGCTTACAGTTGTACAGTTCTCTGTCTTTGCAGATTCATCCTTTTGGGTGACTGGATCCATTTACGTTGGCTGAGACTGAATGTCGTGTACTTAAGCAGATTGAGCAGTGGTGGCCTGTCGGGCACAGGAGTGTCCTGGAAGCGAGTCTTTACGTGTTTTCCTTCCCACTAGCACTTGAGAATATAGAAGTGTGGCGTTCAGTAAATGGAAGTTAATGGTGGTTTTCTCCCAAAGATAGTTAAATATTGCAAAACCTTACTTCTGTCACTTAACTCTCCATCTAGCCCTCATTAAACCTTGTGAGAATTTCTTTGTTGCCAGCCCATTTGAGATCCACTTGACGGAGCTAATTTGAACAGATTTTTGGCCTAATCCTCTGTAGGACACTAACATCCTGATAAAACCACAGAGATTGAAATGCATTTTCCTTCATTCATCAATTTGGTTATTTTATTGAGGAATAAAAGATGAAAGTATTCCAGCAGCATTTTTCCTCATAAGCTGCTGCTGCTCATGGTCCTTTTATCTCTCTGCTGTTTATCATTATTTTAATCTCAGCGCTTTCATTGCTTTCTAAAAGTGAATGTCAGGGCCCTGAAAATTGCCTAAAGAACTGCAGAATCAAGATACCGTGGTGCTTTACCTCACCACACAGTGCTTTCACTCAGGGGACCGTGGGGGTGCTTTAAAAAATTGCTGATGCCTGGATCCTACACCAGATATCCTGATTTAATTGCTCCTGGTGCAGTCTGGGCTTTGGGAATTTTGACAGCATCTCTTGGTGATTCCAGTGTTCAGCCAAGGCTGAGAAGCATTCCATTTGTAGGTGGCTCGAGCTCCACTCTCTTTCCTCTCCCTCCTCTCACCACTATTGGAAATACTGGGTTCAAGTTTGAAAAGGTGTCTGTCCTTATTATGTATTTCTGCTTATGTAAGAAAAACAATAACCCATGGGGCAAGGATATTGGTTATATAAAAAAAAAATGCATTTATTTTGTTGCTACGGTAATTGCTTTGGGGTCTTCTTCAAAAATTCTTTGCCTAAGTTGATATTATCTACCACATTATGTTGTCTCTCTAACTAAATCCCTTATGGTCTAGGTATTTGGTTTTGTTGTTGTTATTTTACATTAGTGTTTTAGGATTTTTTTAAACACTTATTTGAGGACTGCTAGCATGGCTGAAATATTGCCCAATGAAATGTACACTATTTGATTATTATTTCAGAAGTCAGGAATTCAATAAAATTTTCTAAAGCAAGTTCTAGCAATCACTTTGATTCTCCAAGACTAATCAATAATCACATATCAATACTAATTTATCTGATCTTCAAACAGACTTCAGCAATATGGTTTAATTGTCAACATCCTAGGTCAGTGCAGACAGTTTCCACACTGCTATGATTTCTGTCAGCTTATGAAATCTTGTTTTGTCTTGCCATGAATTCATGGTTTTCCCTTCTTACTCCCACTTATTAAGCTACTGATAACTGTCTCCTACCTCATTAACTTCCAAGGAATAAACATGAACTACAAGCAAACTTAGAAATGTACACACACATGAAGTTAGTTGAGAGAAAAACCTATGTCTATTTCATCTGAGCTTACTGCCTGATTTTGTTTTATATAAAAAGGAACTAATTTTATGTATGCATCAAATATTAAATATTTCATTATGTAATGAACTCAATTTTTGATGCATTGATCTGAAATCACAGTCAATAAAAAAATCAATAAAATTTTGAATATAAAATGCATTTACTATGGAATTCAATGGTATCAAAACTCAGATACAACCCTTACATAATAAATTATAAGAGGGTATATTTATGAGAGACGCTATTCCCTGCCAAGTCCTCAGAAGAGTTATCTAAGAAGCCTAGTCACTTAGCAAAATTAGTGATTTGGATCACTTTACTATATCTAACTTTCTAACCATCTCCATATTTTATGATCTTACAGGAATGGGCTTGGCAAATGAAAAATATCTACCCTACTTCTTGCTCACTTTGTCAAATGAAACTTAGGCAGCAAAGTAATAATACTCCAAGAAAAGGTTCTCAGAAAAGAAAGTCTGAATCTCAAATCAGAAAAATGTCTTCTGCATCTCATAGCAGAAAGTGGCAGAGTCGGGATCTGTCTCCAGTGTTGAATGGGCCCCATCGGCTATGCTAAACAAACAGAAGTTGTTACAGTGTAGGATTATCCCCTAATAGGAGCAGTGGGGTAAGTTACGCACTTATCATCACAACAATTTGGAACTAACAAATGACTTGGACTTGAGAACTAAGCTGATGGATTAAGGATGAAAAGCTTCTGGAATACCAAGCAGATAAGAAGAGGCAGAGAGATACTAAAAATTATATAAATAGGTAATAGGTCACAAAATCTTTGAGAAATTCTTTGAGAAATTCACTCTTTTTCCTGTCTCTGGAGGTCTCCACACCTCAACTGGAATATGTCAAAACAATTAAATGGGTGACATTAGCTGGGAATGTAGGAGCTACACTTCAGATCAGCTCCCACTGGCAGGAGCTGATGGTATTTAGAATTATTAATACATTTTTGAAATATAGATTATATAAGGATGGTGATTATTTGAGAACTTATTTAACATAAATATGTTTTGCATGTTGTACAGATGATTATGAAACAGAACAGCCATACTTCCATGGGGCTGCCATTGCCCTTTATGTGTTTGCCTTTAGATCTGGAGATGTTGCCCATGTTGGGAATGTGTGTATGTCTTCAAGAGGAGGGAAACAATGAACAGAGAGAGAAAGAGAGAGAGAAGGAAATTTTGTGGTCTCTAAGATAAAGAGGGTGTAACTTCTGGGATCCTGAGGACCATGGGTGGAAGACTAAGGGCTTGGGCAATTGGCTTTATCTTTTAGTTCACCCAACTATTAAACAAACTTCTTTTACAAGTATATTATGTAGGAGTAATTAATTTAATTGAATTAAGTATGTGAACAATGGAAAAAAGAAACAGATTCTCTGTGAGTTGCTAAAATTAGACAACAAGTCTCTTCTCCACAATCATGCTCTTACATATTCTTTTCCAAACCTACCTTAGCTTATCTTCAAGCGGAGCGTAGTGCCTGCAAACACATCGCTCCCTCTCCCTGCCTTACAGTTCCCGATTTTCCATCCTCTGTTTCCCATTCACCTTTTCTGTTTCCCCAACACCCCCGTAAGCTAATCCTGCACAGGGAAATCCCTCTTTCCTCTAAACCTTTAGGTAACTTTTGAATTTATCAATTGGCACTAATGGCACTGGGAAGTCTACAGGACACCTCTTCTCTCTCTGTTTTCATGAACTGTTTGTGGCAGGGAGAATGTTTTAATTCATTTGATAGCTACACAGGGCCTATATAAGGAATTAGAGCAATCTGAAATATGAAAACAGAGACAATTTGGGCATTTACTTTTATTCCAATTAAAATGGTATTCTTCCAATTCAAAATATGAATTACTACTGGTTTCACATTTAATTTTTAATATAACAGACCAAAGGTAAAAGTTCCAAATTAAACATATGATCTCTGATATTTGTCTAAACTCCCACACCCTACCTTCAGAGCTTTAGTAGTGCCCTGTGACGTATTAAACTTTGTTGTCTAAATATCAAACAAAAATCTTAACGATTGATTGCGGATAGATGTATATAAGCATCTCATGCCATTTATTAGGTTTATGGTTTCTTACAAACTTTTCATTCTATAACTAAATTTAGCAATTTGGATGTAGCCTAAATATAGAGAATCTGTAGATTTTTAAGGACATCTGTGGTGGCTTAAAATAATACACTGTGAGAACATATTTTGTCCAGGGTAGGCTGAGATAAAACTAAAAAGAAAATGTCAGTTTTATCACATTAAAATATATCCATGAAATCATTTTCTTAAGGCTCTCTGAAAACTAACCTGCAAGAATCCAAAGTATTTTAATTATATTCCAAATGATGAATATTACTTATAATCGCATAAGGATTGATTCATGCTATTCAAATCTAAGGCATTGATAACTATTAAATTTTGGTTTTATATGTATTCTTGTGTTTAATTTGATGGAAATTGATAAACTTTACTACATGCTTAAAAGATTCAAATTTAATGAATGCTAATTTTCAGAACTAATTTCTAAGACAAAATTATGCAGGGAAATATACAACTTTATACTTGCTATTAATTCTTCATTTCCATTTTTCAGTGACGTTGGTGAAGCTCTGACTTGATACTTCAGAGTTAGGGACTATATTTTTGCAATAATTTCACTTCTGAACTAAATGGCTAATCAATCCCCTTCCTCTAATTGCTATATATGTGGGGGAGGGGGCAGGGAGTGGGTTTTCCCAATCTCACAATGCTTTCTTCACTATATTTCTTATTTTTAAATCAGTCTTTCTCAAAGTTTTAAGTGCCAATATATTTTAGATAAATATATATATTTCGACTTTCCTTTTACTAAAAATTCTGCTATGCACTCTGTCCCAGGGTGCACACCCTCCATCCCCCCAAAGTAGAGAATTGCTATTCTATTACTTGGTAGAAATATGCAACTCTATTCTCTTTTCATCTTCATAGGAAATTAGTAACTTTAATAAATAATAAATACAATTTGTGAAAAATACTTTGTTCAAGACAATTTGTCTATAGCTGATGGAGTAGAAGGACATTTAGCAATAAGATATATTTTTGATATTATAGTTGGAAGAAAGTTGTCATCTACCTAGAAAGTTGCCTGGGTTGATAACTTTCCAACTGTCATCTTAGATTAGGATTTTAGGTCATAATTACACCAACACAACAGGCTTTGCCCTGCATATGTCAGAATTGTGGTCAACCTTTTTAGTTGAAATGATCAGAGTAAAAACCAAAGTTACCCTAGACATCCAGATAACCACTATGATTCGTTAAGTCTAACATTGTCTTATTGCAGAAAAATTACATATACATTAAGAATGTTGGAATTTATTTAGAATGACAAAAAAGGAACAGGACAAACACTATATAGTATCAGGTAGCATGAAATAAACACAAGAAGTTGTAAGTGTAACAAAAGCTGTAATGGCTCAACAGACAATGTTTATTATCAGCTGGGATTACAAAGAAATTGTAGTAAATAAATAATTTTCTTTTTGTGGACATAAAATCACTGAATAGATTACCTGAATCAGCAATTTATTTAACAATAAATTCTTCTATAACTCAATTCCAAACCTTGTTCTAATATTAATAAGAGACTGAAACTTCAACAGCAAACTTTCACTTCCAGACTGTGTGAGTTACTTTTCTGAAAAATATTATTTCAACATCATTATAATTTAGTGATCTCAGGAGTTTACATTTTATAAGGAAAAAGTATAATTTTTCTTTGCAAAAAACCTACTCAATTGCTTATGATTTATTCTTTTACAGAAAACACAAAGAAACTTTCACAATGATTACACAATTTCTGAAAGGCAGTGAAAGTAAGATGATACCGTACCCACAGTTGAGTTTGATTTTTTGAAAGGGTGGGCATACCCAAGGAGTTTTGGTGATTTTCCTAGAATTAGCCACAAGGTCCAGATTCGTACCTGGCTCTGTTCTCTATTGTCTGTTCTATGCTATTAGAATAGCCTCTGCTCAAATTAAAAGAGCAAGAGAATTGCAAATATTCCACTTAATGGTACCTGAATTGTGGACCTGACAGTCAAAGCACAGATTAAGCCCAAATTAAATTGGCCTCCGATCCTGTGCTAAGTGCCCCGTGTTGGTTGTGAAGGTCAGCGCTCTTCTGAATCATGTATGCCCTGAGAGTGTTTATTTCATATATATCACCGCATCACTTAACTCTAGATTTCTATTTACTTAACACACTGTAGACATATACACTCGAAATAAGAAGCAATACTAGAGTGACTTACATGGTAAAAACATCCAGTGTATCTCCAGCAGTTCTTGCCATCTCAAAGTAGGTTTGCAGAATGTTGACAGTTCCAGAAAGTGCTTCATGACCACAGCCGCAGAACAGGGCAACACCCGCATAGAGCAGGATGGTGGCAATCAGAGAAGCATAGGGAATGCCTCCCAGGCATTTAATACAACACTCAAAACACCCTGTAGAAGAATAACAGGGAAAAAATGAGAAATTCCTATTATTTGTTCATCTAAAAAAGTTATCAAGCTTCAGCACTATGGGAAAGTACATTTGCTTTGATAGATATTAGGTCAACCATGTAAATCAAGTCCTAGGGTGCCATGGAGAATATTAAGATCAAGTTGCTTAATTATAAACCCTTCCTCTACAGACAGGGGAATGCTTCCTACTACTGATGGCTTTCGCCTCTGCCACAAAACCCACAATGGCCCTTCCTTCTGATTTGTCTTCACCATACATGCATGTATGTCATTCTATCTTGAATGTATTGCTCTCAAATTTCACATTTATGTTTTTATTTCAATGGTATTCATTCTTTTGAACTCTCTGTATCTGTATTTATTCTTTTTCTTATAATAGATTTTTTAATGATATATAATAGTTGTATATATTTTGGGGGCACATGAAATATTTTGATACATGTATATGATGTGTAATGATCAAATCAGGGTAACTGGGATAGCCATCATCTCAAACATTTCTTTCTTTCTTTATGTTGAGAACATTACAATTCTTGTCCTCTAGCTATTTTGTAATGGCCAATAAATTATTAACTATATATAGTTACGTAATTTATATAATTTCCCTACTATGCTATCAAATATTGGAACCTATTCCTTCTATCTAACTGTATTTTTGGACCCATTAACCAATTGTTCAAACAGTGAGTTGATGCCCTTTTCTTACGACGGGGTGTTGACGGGGGTTAAGTTCATCGTCTGTGCCGAACGTATCTTGCTCTTGCTCAGTAAACCTGTCTTGTCCTTCCTCAGTAAACTTCGTTTCATGCTTAACAACAACAACAATGAAAACCAGTGAGTTGAAGCCTGTTAGTGCTTTGTGAACTCAATTTAGTAAACTCTGACCAGGAAACTTTAAAAGTGGAAATAAAGAGAATAGATAATATCTGAATACATGGTATGTAGTAAGAGAAATTATTTTTGACTCCTTTGAGTTCAGATACTTATATATGTTATTTGTGTAGTGATCCATATTTTTTGCTGTGGTTCATGATTTAAAAAAATGAGAAAGACACTGTCACAGTAGAAAAGGGAGAGTAGCAGACACACAAAGCAAATTTATTCTGTTGCTCTTATCATCTGTAAAAAAGTGACAAAAGAGAATTTTCCTCATATGGTTCTTTTGAGGATTAAATGAATTAATATATAAAATAATACCTGACATAGAGTAACTACTAGATAAATGTTGGCTGCCATTATTAGACATAATTCTAACTATTACTTAATATTAACTATTATTTTGCTTTAATATGGTTGTCAAAAATTCTTTGACCACAGTAGTCAAGTTCATTTTTTGAAGTCTTGTCACTTAAGTCTTTCCTTATGGAAAGACAAATTTAAGCATTTTAAGACAACATTTAGCATAAAACATCAGAAAATCATGGTTAATATTCAAAATAAATGTCAGAATTTTTCAGGTGACTGCTAAATATCTTCTAAGAAATTAACTAGAAATGTTTAAGTATCTAAGCTTTGCAATAAGAGATACTGAACAAATGGTATGGGCCAGCTGCTGATAAAAAAGGAAAATTTAGGTACAAAGGCTACAGGCTAAGTGTCTCCTGGATGATCTGAGTTCCACAGACACCCACTTCTATCCTCTCCCCCGAGCACACACATCCTCATTTCACAGACTTCCTCCCACTTTCCTCTTTTTGGAAATGCTTAATCAAATCCCTTTTTGTAATGCTGAAGACCCCCCCACACATCACAGAAGAATTTTCCTTTTTCTTCAGAAACAAATAACAAGGGAAATTTCAAAATAGCTTGTTGTCGTATGCAAGTTGCAGGAAGATCTGTGGACACTTTCTCTAGAAATCACATATGTGTATAGCAACATATTAAGCATGTGATAACTGCAAAGTTCCTGTGTGAAGTAACTTACATTCAGAAATTCAGCTTGTTTTCTATTTTAATGTTGCTCATTGAACTCTGCTTCACGAGAATTTCATATGCCCCGGAGGAGGTTAAAAAAAGGAGTCTAAACACTTCTCCACTTCAGTAGCTGTGGTTTGTACAGACAAAATCATTTCCTGAACATTCCTCCTCCGAGACACACACACACACACACACACACACACACACACACACACACACACACAATGAGGAAGTAGAAAAGGTTAGAACAGCTTGAAACTTCATATAATAGAAAAAAATGTCACCAACAGATGGCTGAGACCAATGTGTGTAGTATCTGAATGTCATTGAACACAGTCTAATGGGGTGGCAAAAAAATCTTTGGACTACTCTCTCTCTCTTGATGTTCTAAAATTTCCATCTCACTCATTATTTAAAAAATAATTTAAAAAGAAATAAAATTAGTACCAGTCCAAAGAAGAACTACTCCTAATTTTGGCAGGTGTACCACATAGCCCCAGGGTTTCAAATCTCATTCTTCTGTGATTTCTCTCCTTTGCTGTTCTTGAAGCATTTGATGTGGTTATGGGAGATTTCTACTGCAGACAATGGGAGGTATCAAAACCAGATGAATGTGTCCAGAAAAAACCCTTCAGAACAGAATAAGTTGAGATATAAAGAAAAGAGTCCAAACACCAAATGCAAAGGTAGGAGTTACATTTGCTGTATCTTAAAGTTTGTAACTGAGTAAAGATAAAATCACAGTGAGAATAGCTCAAGAGCAGATCAAGTGGTAAGCTCACAGATAATCACCAAAACTGCCACCAAGGACTTCTGATTAATGCGATTACTGATGCAGAGTCAGTTCCTACCTCTTTCTCTTTTTCTCTACTGTACTTTACATGGATCAATTCCAGCCTGCACGTTAGGCTCTGTATCTGCAAGGACATTGGGGTCATTATGTTAGAGCGTCTGACTTTAACTGAATAGCAGCTTTCAAATTTAGAAAAGCATGAGATAAATTCCAGCACTGGGTAAAGTCAAATTGACAACCCTGAATTAACAGGCATTTCCAAATCAGTTTAAGGTCTCCAAATGAAATGAAAAAACTTTTTTTAATTTCCCACTTAAATGCTGCCATTTAAATCTCTCAGAATTATATTACTACTATTCACAAATGCAAATTCTTTGAAATGTCCATTCCTGCGAGGCCAGGCTAAAATCTTTTGATTTAAGATCTGATTCTCCACACAACTTTTATTCAAAAGGAAGCAACCTACAGCATCTCACCACGCACATATTGCACTTGTAAGGGGCTGGATCCTAATTACCCCTGCTCTTCCTCAGAGCCCGAGCTGCCTATCGGATTTAAAAGAAGACTCCGAGCTCCCATCTGGGGAAGCAGCGCATTATTTCAGTATTCTCTCCAGCTGCCAGGATCCCACGTACTTACTGGCAGGGGAACGTCTTTCCACCCACAGTGAGGAACAGCCGTGGCAGAGCAGCAGGGTCGCCATAGCAACCAGGCCCCTGGCCCAGGCTGGCCTCTCAACAATCACCCTTTCAGGCTGAGGATACTGCTGTACCCGCAGCACCACGCTGTTGCCGAACTGCCAGCGAAAAAGCTCTCTGGTACGTGAATGTGAGTGGAGGCACAGAGAGCGGAGTGAGTGCTCACAATGGAGAAAATACCTTTCTGGAGAAAATTTCTAGCAAAATGACAAGGATTAATTTGCACAGAAACCATTTTCAATACTAGATACTATAAAAATAGGGCAATTAATTCTCAAATAGAGCTGATGGCTCAAGTAGTGAACAAAGACTTTACATGTGATAGCCATTACCTATGGACACACGCTTTCCTCATATCCAGTTTCCGGTTATACTTTCCCGAGTGAAATAATACTATGTTTCAGCTTTAATATGAAAACAAATAATAAAAGAATTATGAGACATTCAACACATTCTCTGAAACATTACCCTCTGTCCAATATTTAGTGAAGTTTTGGATTGACTTGTGATAATATAAACATTTTAAAGAAAACAGAAGTTCCTGAGATATGTCATCTTTTTTAAAAAAACAGAATGAGATTTTTTAAAAGATAATGATTAATTTACTTCCATTTAAACATTGTGAAATAAACTCAAGCCTTTGCTTTTGCTCACTCCACAAACTGCACCGAAATGAAGGGAAAAGAGCCTAAACCAACAAGAAAAAGACCACGAGACACAGACAACAGAAGAGAGGCCAACATAATGTGAATTCTGGAAGAGAGATTGGCAAGTGAGGTTGACAAGTGAGACTGAGAATCTATTCATAGATAAATTGTTCCTAGTACTATTCACCAGGGAGTTGATTCTTTCTCTCCTGATCTACAATGTCATCTTTGTCATTATAAAGTATCCAGAGAGGTGTGGTTTGTTTGAGGGCTGTCTATTCTGTTCCATTAGTCTATTTGTCCTTCCCTGGGTGAATACCACACAGCCACATAGTATGTCTGGATTTGTGGTGGAGAAATTCCCCCAACCAATTCATCTTCCTCACATGTGTCATGGCTGTTCACTGATTTTTTATTTTACCAAATAAATTTTAGAGCCAGTTTGTCTGATCAAACAAATTAATCCTTTGGGATTCTGATTGGTACTGTTATATTGATTTTGTATCTAGAAACTTCCATATTCTTTTGTTGATTCTGTGAATGATTTTGAGTTTGTGGATTATTTTAAATTTATGTTGATAATTATAGTATCTGAGCAAATGTTGAGCTTTCTTTCTTTTCAATATTTGTACCTTTTTATCTATCTTTTGATTATCTTACTCTGTTAAATAAAATTCAGTGAAAAGAGTAGAAGGGAAAAAGGCATGTTTTTGTGTTCCTGATATTAAAGATAATACTTGTCATATTTTACCATTAAGTGTTATGCTTGCTGTTGTTTTGTTGGTTAAAGACAGTCTCTTTTGTTTTGAATTCTGTAATATGCTATTTTCCCATCTGGTGAAACAATTTTTTGCTTTTCTTCCTTTTATCTGCCATTTCAATAAATTTTTCCAATCTTAGTTAAACTTGCATTTCTGAGAAAAACTCAGTGGAGTCATACTGTATTTGTTAATATATTGTTAAATTTGTCATGCTGACTTTGTTCAATACTTTTGCATTTATCAATCTATTTAACAAATAATTACTGAGCCCTCACCAGGTGTCAGGCACTATGCTAATTGCTGAAGCTTTGGAAGTAAACAAAATCAACAAAAATTTCTGCTCTCCTTGCAGAGCTGGGAGACAGATTATAAACAGGGTGCTAAAATAATACAGGTCAGATTGTGAAAAGTTCAAGGAGGAAAACCTAAACAGAAAAGAGGAATAGTGGATACTAGAATAATGGTTTCAGGTTTTGATGCAGAGGCCAGGGAAGGAATAACTGAGGTGACATTCGTAAGGTCTGAAGGAGGTAAAGGAGCCATATAACAGGCTATCTGAGAGAAGGTTTCAAGCAGAGGGAAAGAAAATGCAAATGCTCGGAAGCATGTATGTGCCTGGAGTCTTTGAGGAAAATTAAAGAGATCAGTAATGGTAATATAGATTGAGATAGAGACAAAGGAACACAGTATGAGGTTAAAAAGATAATGAGTGAAGATATAAGAATACCTATGTTAACGAATGTATCTGACATCCAAAAAGTCAGTCTTTATAGAAATTTGTAAACTTAATAAACGATTTAAATTTTTTCATGAAGTTTTACGTAACTTTCTTTTATAATATTTTAAATTTATTTGTCATTTGTACATACTTCCTTTTGTCTACCCTGATGATTTTAACCTCTTTCTTTTGTTTTTCCTTCCCTTTCTTCCTTCCTCCTTTTCCCCTTCCCTTCTTTTCTCTCTTTCTTTCTTCCTCCCTCCCTCCCTTCCTTCCTCCCTTCCTTCCTTCCTCTCTTCTTAAAGTGCATTAGTCCACACAGCCTATGTTTTAAACACTATGTTTGCTACAAAAACAGTTTTTCAATGATTTAAAACATCACATCTTATTTTTCAATCAGGCTATAATATTTCCACCTGAGGTCAATGGTGGGAATCTCTTCCCAGTACAGCCATTCAGAAACTCAGGCTAATAAAGGAGACATCAACTTGAACATTGCCAATCATAATATCAGAATAAAAAACATCAGGGAATTATCACTTTGGCAGTTAAGTATTTGGGCTATAGGTGATCCTTGCCATTTCTGTAATACTCGCAGCCCAATGGATAGGAAGAGTCACTTGCCTCCCTCTCAACCACATGGATTAAAAAGTGCAGTTCTCCTATGTTTTCAAAAGACAGGTGGTCATAAATATTTAGCAAACAGCACTAACGACTATTATAATAAGTAATGCCAAGGTCTTTCAATAGTATTATTCTTTTCAAATAACCCATTTTTGCGTGGTTATTTTGATTCATTAATTTCTATTTTTTATTAATTTATTCCTTCATTTTTTATTTTCTGTGGGTATATTTTGCTAGACATTTTGTAATTTTGAGATGAATGCTGTGTTCATTAATTTTCAGTCTTTCTTCTCCTTTAATAAAAACATTTAAGGCTATAAAGTTCCCTTCCTCTTCTACTTTGAGTAAATTATACAAGTTTTGATGTGTAATTATGGTTCAGTTGTAAGTGTTCTCTACAGTTCATTGTGATTTCTTTATGGCATATAAGTTATTTATATATTTGCTTTCTTTGCTTGTTTATTTGTTTTGGTTTTCAAATATGTGAACTTTTTTATTTTTCTGTTATTTGTTTGTACCTTTATTGCATCATTGTTAAGAACATGATCTCCAGGATACCAATTCTTTGAAATTTATGGTGACTTCCTTTAAATTAAATCCTAGACTTGAGTTTTTCAATCTCTAAAGATAGCAGAAATTTATATCACGAACTCACAGGAGAGCTGGACTGTGGTATCAAATTCCCCTCAACACACTCAAGGCAAAAGACAGATAATTTTCTTTTCTGTTCCACACAGAACTTTTGTCATTATCATTGTTCTGTTACTTTTTGTTTTGTTTCATTTGCTTTCTTGTTTCAGCCTTTCACTGAGCCCCTTAGAGTCCTGGCTTTTCTGCTGTGTATTGCAGTTTGGCTTCCCACCTTGGGAAATAAATAAACAAAAGAGGAACTTTGAGAAATCAGAGACAAAGCAAGCAGCTGATAAGAGTTTTAAAAGGTTTTAAATATACACACTAAATATATATATTTCTATACTCCCCTAAAATATAATAAAATACATTCCAGTCTTGAAATACGAATAGATGCTAAAAAGAGATAACTGCAAAAAAGTGAAAACCTCTTATTAAATAAAAACATGATAGCAGGGGCTTACATTTTAACAGAAGGTCTTACAGTCAAAAAAGAGGAATCTATGACAAAGTAGAACAGAAAAAGAAAGATGAAAATTGGAGAGAAAAGATAAGCATTTTCTGATGACAAAGGCCAACAACCATAGTCAAACATAATTAGGCCCACCAATAAAAATCATGCAAATGAAGATTAGCGAATTATCAAATAATATAAAAGTTTCCTCAGATTGAAGAACATGAGTCTCTAGGTTGATAGGACTCACCCAGTTTCCTTCTGGGGCTGAGTCCCCTCCCGTGACCCTCGCATACTCACTGCCTCCTGCTGTCCTGCGGAGAGGGAGGGCAGGAGGCCTGATGCCCGGTCATTGCCCCAAGAGCTTTCCAAAGCATTAATAGAGGGGGACTCTCCAAAACAAGAGGGGAGCACGAGAGCATTTGGGGTAATGCACAGTAAGTGTCTTATACTAAGTCATCATCAGAAAAGGAGAATAAGACGTTATTAGCTAAAGTTAAAGCAAATGTATTTTTTTTCAGAGGGCTATTTCTGAAAACTTGTCATAATTCCAGTTTAGCCTTATGATCCTTAAGTGTCTACGGAAATGTTAATGGATGAAGCCAACCTTTCTCTTATCCTATCATACAGGGACACATGTTGCTTGCACAGAAATACAAAAACTGCAAGAACAGTTAGATCAGGACCTGACTGCTGAGTTCACTCCTTTCTCTCTGTGCCTGTGCTAGCAGCATGGGCATGGAATCCCTGTATTGATACTCAGTGAACGTTTCTTGAACACATAGTAGTTTTCTACACTGTGTATACAGAAGTGACCAAAAATATGGTCTCTACCCTATTTGAGCCTACATATGAATAAGAAATAAAATTTAAAATTTCTAGCCCCTTTCAGAAACTTTTCCAAAAACATTGTATGGAAACATCTAGCATTGTTGTGATACCTGAGTGTCCAGTTCGAGTGGCCAGGGTCACGGTGCTCACCGGCAAATCAGAATGAGTGGCAGTGGGCTTAGAGTTCAACACGATCTGAATAATAGTGGATTTTAAATGCCCTTGGTGTAAATTATAGCAGACCAGAAAGATGAGTAAAGATAGTTCAAAATTGTGCTTCTGAGGAATGCTTTATTTACACTATAAAGTGTTTAGCAAACACATTTTCTGATAGTTAACACTTTAATTAATGAATGATAATCTATATTTTTAAAGCCTTCTAGAATATAGCTCAAATAATCCTCAAATATTATTAAATTTGTATTGACATCTTATTTAAAGTTAAGGTAAACAGTTGAATCATTCAGGGCAAAGTGTCATCACCAAGATAAACTCAAATGACAGGTTTTTTTAAATTAAACATTTTAGTCATTGTTAAAATAATACACTTAAACAACCAGTTTCTTAATTTTAAAAGGAATATCTTTAAAAAGGAAAAGAATGTGCAGGTTTTGGAGGCATTCTTTGTACCCAGCCTAATTTCGTGGTTGGGTATCAAAATCATGACAGATTTTTGACAAAAATACAGATCTAAGATCCCTTCTGTTGAGAATCCTGTCTGTTTATAAGTGCTTCAGTTGATTCTGATGTGCAGATGTAGCAGCATACGGAAACCGTGTAGTATCATATGAAATCATATTAAATGCCGAAGATGCTTTAAAACTAGTTCATAAACTACGATATACATGGAATATAGGAGTTAAGAAGGAATTACTCTGAGAAATTTGGAACAAATCATGAAACAAAATATACAGTCTAATGATATCAGTAAGAATTTTTGAATAGTTCTTATGCATCAGGAACAGTGTCAAGAATTTAAATGCATTGACTGGTGGGATCTCCACAGCTCCAATGAGGGAGCTATAATTACGGACAGGTATTTCTCAAATGATTATTATTGACAACAGACAATGAATAGTTTGTGATAGCCTGTTTATTGGGAAGTTTTCAAAAGAACGATGACATTTTTATCTTATAAATGTGTTTATTACAGTTAGGCACAGTCGCTCACAGCTGTAAATTAGCAATTTGGGAGGCCAAAGAAGGAGGATTGCTTAATGCCAGGAGTTCGAGACCAGCCTGAGCAAGAAAGAGCGAGACCCTGTCTCTATAAAAACTACAAAAACAAAAATGTTTTATTATGAAATATTCATTAATATGAATATTTAACATTCAGACAGATTTTTGTTTTAGAAATGTATCACTGATTACAGAACATTTTGTAGTGGTCAACATGACTTAACAAGAATGTTTTGATTAATTAAACTTGTTTCCCTAAGGCAGAAAAGTTAATTGCTTCAATAATGATTGGAACCGTACCCTCCTGACTATGATAAATAAGCCTCTAGGGTGAGGGAACAATCAGGTAGAGACATGTTTCTGATGTACAAAAGCAATCCCTGGAAAGAAACAATGTGCAGCCACATTACTGGCCTGAATTGCGTACACCTGTCGGGTTTTAGTAGAATTCATTCTGTTTCACATGATGTCTGGAGAGCCAGTTAAACCCTCATCTTCATCTGTAATGAATGGACTAATTAACATAAGTGCTGTTCCCATAGATATCTGTATGGCTTGCTCCTTCATAATCTTCAGGCCTTTGCTCAAAACGTAGCTCATTCATTCATTCGTTTGTTCATGTGTTTCTTTGGTGAGTTATCCATTGCTGCCTAATGTGCTATCCACAAAATGTACTAACTTAAAACAACAATCTATTATAATTTCTCATATTTCATGGGCTCAACTGGGCAGTTTCCACTTGGAATCATTCATGCATGTGCATCCAGAAAATGAATGGACCTGCGGTCATCTGAAGGTGTTACTGCGCTAGATGTCCAACACGGTTTCTTTCTTGCATGTATGGCACCCCATCTAGTACACCTGGAGCCACTGAGGGTTTCCTCATAATATCTCACTTCATGTGGCCTCTCCAAGTGCCTAGCTTGAGCTCTTTAACAGTAAGGTGAGAGATAATAGATGGCTTCCATCAGAGGAGGAGCTCCAAGAGAGAGCAAAACTTGCCAGTCCTCTTAAAGGCTAAGCCCAGAAATGGCAGAGCATAATTATGTTGTGTTGTCAAAGTGGTCATAGGCAGTCCAGATTCAGCAGGGGGTTTGGAGGTGAAGAAGTTGACTCCAACCCTAGATGGGAGGGGTGGTAGAGTTTGAAGCCATCTTTAATCTGCCACAAGCTGATCCAGTTTAAAATTGAGCTTTCCACTTCAAGGATTGCTTTCTTTTGCCATGACGCTTATCACCATCCAACATATTATTTATCTTATTTATTGACTTTGTTTATTGAATCTCTCCACCAAAATATAAAAGCCATGAGGTCAAGAATTGACTTTATGTTCATTTCTGTATGTCCAATTCCTAAGACAATATCTGACACATAGTCGGTCTTGTTGAATAAATGAATTAATTGGAAAATGTATCTCAACAACCAACTCGGACTAAAAGTCATTAGCCTCAAAATTCCCACTATGTCCACCTGTAGACAAATATCAGAATCATCACAATTTTCTACTTTGGGACCAAGAATGAGAAATATGCAGAATGAATGGTTAGTTACAAAACTATTTTTCCTTGATTTTGCTCCTGTAACACTTTAAAAAAATAAGATTTTTTTTCTTTCTGAGTAACTGGTAAAGAGTGTTCATGCAGGTTGGCTGGGGAGATAATTAAAAAGTCTTCCTGTAATATACTATTATCTTAAATCTCTAAAAGGGGAAACTAGGGTTGCACACATCATACAGTATCATACACCTAGGTAACTGGTAAAACTTGGACTTATACTGAATAGATTTATCTCTGGACTTCTGTTTGGATAATTGCACAATACTGAAGATTATCAACACTCTCCACCAAACTAAAAATAAAAACACACACTTCCACATGAAAAACAGCAGACAAAGAGTCCAAAGAAGATCTTGACAGCTTCAGAACTCTTAAATTTTAAACAGGGAAAACTGAAGGCATTGCCAATGAAGTAAAAATCATTAGCCACTTAAGCAAACTAAATCAGGAAAAGAAGATAGTGTTTTTCTTATTTACCAGTGTTCAATAAAATTTTCCACGATTCTGAAAATCATCTGTTAAGTATTGCTCCAAAGTAATATAATACCTTGGATATGTATTTCTTGGAAACAGATTAGCTTGCCTGGTCATGTCTACTTTTTGTCTTATCTCACTTATCACTGATTCAACAGCTGGAGGAATTATTTCAAAAGGAAAACTGAAGTTACGTCCTGTTCCTGTTTAAGATCTTTCCTTGACTTTCCTTTACCTTTGCTTACCATTTTACTTTCCACACACTGCTACACTAGAACACTGCCTGTGATCTCCCAGCACCGTTTCACACCACGGCCCTCTGGCTCCCCACACACCAGCTACATTGGCCCCCTTTCAAATCCTGCAAGACAAGCCTTTGCACTCATGTTGTTTCCTCTGCCTTGACTGGTCTTCTGACACTAGTCCCATGCTAGGACCCTCCCTCCTTGTAGTTTAAAAGTCTCTTTCTTAGAAAGAATCCCCTTCATCATTCGTGAAAGAGGATCTTACTTTTCAGTATTAAAATGCCTAATGGAAATCTGGTGCTATAATGCATAAACCTCATGACCAAAGTGATTTTAAGATATTTTGTTATCTTTATGGTCATTAAGAAATTTTCTTAAAACAAAAATAACAATTGCAAAACCAGCAACAGCTTATGTCATTATGCCAGATATTCTGTAGATTTGTTTTTATAAAATTAGTGTTTATATGCAATGTAAGTTTGATTCTTTAATTAAGTGGTTTCATCAGGCTTTTAAAGAGGATGCTGAATTGTTTATGAATCCCTTACACATAATTTAAGTCATCAAAAGCATTATCTCAATCTATATTTTACTATATTGTTACTTTGAAAACAATAGAACAAATAAAATTTTAAAAACTAATCTTCAAGAAAAGAATTAACATCATTAAAGTTAAATTGAACAAAAATTTAAAAATACATTGATCATTATTTAAACCATATCTCTCTTCCTCTCTCTCTTTCTCTCTCTCTCTCTCTCTCACACACAAACACATACACAAAACCCACAAATGTATGGATCACAGGTTTCTTCAAAGCTCCACTGTAAAAAGGCAAAAATGGAATCACCTACTAGCACACTGCACTATGTGACCAAATACAAATTATTTTAATAGAATTGGAGCATATGTAAAATACAATTGAGGAATTCAAAGCTATTCTTGAAAATAAAAATATAATTGTAAAACCTAATGGCAAAAATAACTATAAAATAACTCCTGATTATGGATTCAAGTTGTGAAAGAAAAATTAGAAATTAAAAACCCAAATTCTCTTTAAAAAGATAGCATGAACCACTTACAGAAGCTTTGTTTCTTTAATTTAGTTCATGGAAATTCACTAAGACATTTTCAGATACAACCATCTTACTGAAAACATAATGATAGATTTTTAGTACAATCTGGCTTTTTAAAATTTAGACATGTATTCCAAATCAAAAAGTTATTTTTTCAAACAACCAGATATTAAAACATTTCTATTTCATACTTACAATATACCAAAATTGGGTATAAGGCAATATTTAAAGCCATATTCTGAAATATTTCTTACATTAAAATAATATTTCCAAATACGTAGGGCACAGAGAACGAGAAAAATTGTCTTCTGAATGTCACATTATGCTGTTTTACCATAAACATTAGCAGAATGTTCAAAATGGGTCAGAAACAAATAGCTATAATTTGTTAAGAGGAAAACTCTCTTCCATATTCCTGAAGTGCTGTTGATACCACGTGAATCGTCTAATATACATTTGGAAACAGAGAGGCAAAATGGCAGTATTTCAAAGCAAAAATGTCACTTCTCCAAGCAATTATCTTAGCTCAGGCATTGGAGGCTTTAAGAAGCTAAAACACATTCTTAAATCAAGAGAACAATATTTTTCCTCTTCCCTCCACTTCTCTCTCTCCATCTCTTTCATTAAAGGAGCTATTGGTATGTGCTTTGCTCTCCTAAGGCTAGGGAAATATTAGTTCAAAGTCATTAATAAATCTTTTTAAATGTTGTACAGAAAATGTCTATTTTATTTGAGCCAAGCATAATCCTATCATTTTGTTGTTTCTATTACAATCTGAATGTGCACCATGATTATAAAATACAGACACACTGCTTTTTACCACAGCCATTTTTCACCTCTGGCTAATTTATCCCATATCCCAAACACTTAACGTCCTTTGCTTGTTCTGATCGTATCTCATATGACTCTTAGAATGTGGGGGCTGAAAATAAGACTTTTAAAGAGAGACAAGAGGACTACAAAGCAGCCTATGAACATGTGATAACAGAAGATGCCTTTTAGCTGTTGTCGAATTCTGCTCACCACAGGGCACATCCTTAAACGGCTCAGCCTACATATGAAAACCTGCACTTCACATAAATCTTTTTATTTCATGTTACTAATCCCTAGAATTTTATGAATACACACAAAGCTCATTTTCAGTTCCTGTCAGTCACCTCTAGTGGCTGTGAAGTGAAAATAAGAATTGCTGGCAGAAATAATAGAAGAATGCTCAGGGAATATCTGAACAGGCAGAAATATTCAATAAAACATTAGATCTTTATAATTTCTAGTACATACTCTATACTTTGGTGCAGCACTCCTGTATTGCGGTTCACGTGTGATTAATAATCAGCTCCTGAGATCCAGGACTACATTTTGCATGCTTTCTACATTCAGCATTTCGTACAGAGTCTGGCTCATGGACACAGAAAGCACTGAGTAACTCCAAGGACTTATCTTCTACCCCTACTTTTTGTTGTTTTTGTTGCTTTGGTTATATTATGCACAGGAAGGATAAGTCAAGTTCACCCATCAAAATGTCTATCCTTCAATTTCAACATGGTGACAACTCAAATTACATTGGAAAACAATATACTGAAGTCACAATAACACTGTAGAATCAAAAGACGGAGCTTAACCTGAGGAAACCTTAGAAAGTGTATTTCACAATGTAAAAAAAGGTAATCACTTCTGCATTTCACCAGGACCGGTCGTTGCTAAGGTATAATAAAAAGGTCCCACAGAATGTAGTAGCAGAAATGTGTTGTTTCTGGTTTTTTCAGGAACTAACAATTACCTAAACTTTTCTAGTGTTGGTTTTTTCTATTTTTTGAAAAAGCAAAATCTAACTTTAAAACTCCATTGTGAGGTTATAAGGGAGGTAGCAGCACTGGCTTTACTACCCTCCTAGCTGCTGCGCAAGCTTACCTGGCTAACGCTTTCCTCAAGCCCTCAGAAAGCCCTCGGTGAAATAGTTCTTAAACATACTGCGGGAGTTTGGCTAGAATACTATATGTTTAACAAAAGTCTCAGAATGTGAACTTATAGACTTATTTTAATCATTTATTATCCAAATTACAAGACAATATGGAATGCTCAGCTAATAGTCTGGTTGCATTTGAAAATGAAGACTTTATTTGGCCTTGTCACTTATAAAGATATATCATTATAATAAATATTGAATCTGCTACTGGACAAATTCTGATAAACTGACAGAATATCATAATGAATCCATGTATTAACTCCAATACATTTTGCAATGATAATATTGAAAAGAAATCATACTAAAATGTATTATGCATTATAAATGTCATTTGTTCATGTTATTTATTATTATTAAAATTAAAAATAGAACCATACCATACAATCCATCAATCCCACTACTGGGTATATACCCAATGTAAATGAAATGAGTATGTTCAAGAGATTTCTTCACTCCCGTGTTCATCGCAGCACTATTCACAATAGCCGAGACATGGAATCGACCTACAAGTCCACCCGCAGATGAACAGATAAAGAAGACGTGGGATCTATAACAAAGGAATACCATCCAGCCTTTAAAAAGAAGTAAATTTTGTCATTGTGACAACATGGATGAACCTGGAGGCCATTATGTTAACTGAAATAAGTCAGGCACAGACAGACAAATTCTGCCTGACCTCACTTTTATGCGGAATGTAAAAACAGTTGAACTCATAGAAGCAGAGAGTAGAATGGTGGTCATCAGGGGATGGGGGTATGGAGTGGGAAGATATTGCTCAAAAAAAGTGTGCTGTGCATGATGCTATTTTGTGCATAATTAATGGACGTGGCAATACAATTGAGACAGATTCAGAATCAGATGAGAACAGAGACAGACAGGCCTTAAGAGTGGGTGCTTTTTTCAAAAACCTCCAATAGCTCATTTCCCTCAGAGTGAAGCCAAGATCCTTACAAGGGATTATCAAGACCTTGCATGAAGTCCTTTCTCCCTCATCACAGCTCTGACCTCACCTTCTGCCTTGCTCCTCCTTTCTCACTCTGCCACGTTCTCCTTCTTGCTGTCACTAACATCCAGCATGTGCTGTCTCTTGGGCCTTCCTACTGGCAAGCATCTTTGTTGCAAACATTCCTCCCTCAGATACCTGATGAACGAACTTCTTCACTTTCTTCACAATTTCCCTCAGATTTTATCCTGACTACCCTATTTACAAATTGCATCCTGCTCTACTCACATCCAGAGATGGAGACCCCAAATTCCCTTTGCCCTGCTCTGCATTTTCTAGCTCCCCTATCAGGTAGTACCTTTAACCAAAATACAGAATTTACTGATTTGTATTATCTACTGTTTATCTGTTTCCACCACTGTAGTGTAAACTGCATGAATCCATAAGGGTTGTTTTGGTTTTCAGTATTTAGTGTTTTTAAATTTTTTTTCTGTTTTCTTCACTGATATATCTTATGTGCCTAGAAAAATGATTTATATATAGTTGGTGCTCAATTAATATTTTTTTAATAAATACTATCTTTTATACATGGAAAAACCTATGCTATGATTGTCAAGTAAAAACCCAGAGTTCACAATCAATGAGGAAAACATTAAAAAGAAGTTGCTTAAATGATGCCAAGTTTATATCCAATAAGCTACATTCATGTGTTTCTGATAGCATTATATATTTAGTAATAATAAGTATATTCAATATGAATTTATAGTCAAAATATAAATTTAAATTCAAAATATCAAATCAAATCAATAGCCATAAAGATTTATGGTTCATAATCTAATTTAATAGCCTTATATTAAAACCTCTGCACTAAGTACTACATGACCACAAGGCAAATGATACACAGATATTTGACTGGATCCTGGTTTTATGCGATATCACAAGAATTCTTACAAACCTCCTGGAAAATGAAACCATAACCTTTTCTGGAGATTTTAACACATTTAACAATAGAGTTCATATATAAAGATTACATTTTCCAAGTATTTGAGCCACAAAATTTAATCAGTATGGCAGATATTTTGAGAAATAGAAATAAGCATGAGATTTAGATATCTTTTAGACTTTGTGGAACATTTCTTTTAAGAGCTTAAAAAATCAACATAAAGTCTGCTTATATTGCAACCATAAATATTGC
Source organism: Avahi laniger (assembly GCA_963575035.1). NCBI lineage: Eukaryota > Metazoa > Chordata > Mammalia > Primates > Indriidae > Avahi > Avahi laniger. The sequence continues at coordinate 43,629 of CAUYSK010123797.1, forward strand.
ACTGTTTACACAGAAAATGGTACAGACATATTTATCATATAAGACAATATTATATAGAGAAATAGGTTTCACTAACATTGTGGTCATCAATATTGGTAAGATAATATCCATCTGATACATCATACAATGAATGGTTACTAATAAAGCCATCCTAATGCATTAGCCAAAACTTGAAGCAATTGTTTTTTTCTTATCTCAATAGTTATTAAAGTAGATCATTCAAATATTTGAATCTTGGTTTTATTCATTGTTAGTCATTACTTTAGAATATAAAAATTATTTTAAAGCACTTATAAGGTTGGAAATCATGAGACACTTATGAGGCCTGAGATTCCAAGTGCCACCTGCCTAGTAGGCAATTTTTGGATTTTTTCTTCATTTTTGAATTTGACAGAAATAAAAAAAGATTTTTAAGAGAACGAAGCATATTTCTCTAACAATTCTACCCAGTAGCAATCAGCCTACACAGCTACAGTAGCACTTGCCGGGAGTGTATATTTTTGAATCTAATTGTACTTAGTGAATGCTGTCCTATAAAATGGCATAGACAGCTGTCCAAGAACATGTTCTCTGTAAGATCTCCCATTTTCCCAGAGGCAGCAGAAGTGAAAGCAGGGGAAATGATCATCATGATAAAAAAGAACTGAAGTAAAGATAAAAGTATTGGAATAGCATTATAAATATGAACATTGTAACATATATACACTGCCGAGTAGCAAAGGCTTATTCTAAAGTGGTAACAATAGGAAAAAAAAAGATGGGCTGCATTTAAGGGAAATAAGGATGGAAAAATGTCACGATAATGTGATGATGAAAAATGAAGATATTAAGTGGACTCCCCGGTTTCAGTTGTGGGAAAATGGTAGCATAATTGACAGGAATAGAAAATGTATGAGGTTCCAACATTGTTATATTTCCTTATTACTTTCCCCTAAATTGATAATACATTTTTTCATATGCAGAATTGCAAAAACTGAACTCCCAGAGTTACATTTGGATCAGATTTGGTTCACGAAGTGTTTTGTTTGGCTAGCATTAGCTTCTTGGTTTTAATTAGGATGTGCAACACTGGTGCATGGCTGCTGGCATCAGTCAGCCCAGACTTCAGCACTCCCCATCTCTACACTCAGCTGTGCCAGGGGTTTGTGCTCCCTGTGATCTAGCCTATGGGATTTTGATAGATGAAAGCTTTTGGAAAATTGAGAGATGTTAGGGAAAATAATACATAAAAGATAAAATAATTCAAATTAATAGTAATAACAATAATAACATGACATCATGCTCAGCATACCCTTCAGGTACTATTTTGTTCACAGAGTATTTATATGATGTAGAGTGGAATTATTATCCAAATTTATAGACTAATCAAACTTATGGTAATTTATAAATAAAGTGCATAACCTTTTGAAATCATCAATATCATTTTACATCACCCTTGACTGTACCTTAAAACATTTGTTTAATGGGAGGGATTTTTAAAAATTTTGGTTTATTTGTTTTTTCATTTAGGTTTTAGTAATAAAATATATTTATAGTGTTTAGAAGAAGATCTGCTACATTATAAGAGCTTAATAAATATAAACTCTTTTTATTACTAACAGCCTGAAATACCAGTGCTATATTGTCCTTTAATGTGTCACGCTTTTTTATTATTATACAAGTGAGGTGTGTTATATTAGCATATTTTTGTTCTTGATCACATTGACATTTATTGAAATTTAAATGATACAGCCCATAATTTAAGAGCAATAAAAGCATGTATTCATGAGTGTACTACAAATAAGAGGTAAATTTGCCTTCTATCATATATGATAGTTCAATGTCTTGAACAAATATACAAAATAAATTGATATGCTTTTTCTCATCTTCATTATTTAGATGAAATGAATACTTTGCAGTTCATTAAACTAGATGTAAACTACAAAATCATAATTCAGTTTGTCAACATGAAAGACATAATTTAAAACAATTAACTTTTATAGCAAAATACTTCATAGACATTACCAAACTTATCTTCATATGTCTTATCATGATTTTCAAATATTTTGTTTTTTTTCCCTAAAGAACTAGAATACAGTTGAGTTCTCAAAGCATAGAGTATGTTTAGTTGAATCATTTTATCTATCTGCATCTATGGAAAAATTCTTGAGAGTCTTTTATTAAAAACAACTAAGATTCGTGCTTCCTTTTTCTAAAAATATTGTTCCCATGTAGTAGAAAATAACAATATAAATATATCCTAACTAATATTTTTGTGTTTATGACTTGAGGCAGATTTTTAAAAGCACACTATGTATCTACTTAATCTACTGAGGTGATCATCCTGAAGCTTTATATGTTTTAATCTCACTTTACAGTGCTTGTCCATATTCTAGGATGGACTTTAGAGTTTTGCTCCTATGAGTGAAACTTCAGAGCATAAAAATGTAAACACATTTTTAAAATTAAAATGTTACCTTAATTTTCTGTAAGAAAAAACAATCTCCCATCACATCCCAGTTTTTAGAACCCCAAAAGAAAAAATGCTCAAGTTGAAAACGGTCAAATTGCAGAATTTCTACTCTACAATTTACTGAAAGAAGGAAAATAGCACTAAATCACATTATGCCATCAGTATCACAAAAGATAACTTGTTTGAGATGTATGACACATACTTTCAAAGAATTATTTGTTTGCAAAACTGAAAGCAGTATTAGCCTTCAAAAAAGCAACCTGCCAGACATAAAAATGAAGTTCTACCAAGGAAGTTAGTGCACTCATATTGGAATGTCTACAATATGAGATGAAGAATAGCTAATAATTACCTAAATTTGCAAATGGAAAAGAATTAAATTTATTGGAAAAGAAACACAGGAAATCTCAAATTCATCTTGTCTGCATTCATTCAATAACCTTAACTTTTAGTCATAAATTTATGAGTGAGATAAGAAATGGGCCAATTTCTGGTCTTTAATTTGCCAGAGTATTGGGTAGGTCCATTGGGAAAATGCTAAACTAATGCAGCCTGGTTTGCTATGAATTTGTGTCTAATAGTCAATTGATTAGAAATGCCATCATTCACTTATATACTGCTTGAATGTCATCAATTGCTCACTCATGTCTTCTACTAATGTCATTATACGTTAGAAAAACTGCCAACAGTATGTTTCTAGAAAATAGCTAAAATGATTTCAGACCGTCTCACTTCCTATATGTTTCTGATAACAATGGAGCAACTATGCACTCTTTTGATTGATTTATTATTAATCATCATAAGAGTATATTAAAATTGTAGGTAGAAACTTCAAAATACTGGACAGAAATAAACATAAAATGTATGAACATACTCAAATGGATTACAGTCATTTTCCTGAGAATATAAGAGAAACAATAAAGTCTTTCCCCTTTAAAATACAAATTAAAAATGACCCATTACCAGCTCCCCCCGCCTCAAAAAAACAAAAATCCCAAACAAAACAAACAGGCTTCATTGAAGAGATCTTTGGCAGGGGCAATTTTGAAAAGAACTTAGAGCATCTGAGCCAGAGTACATGATTTTGTTTTCCAAGCTTTTTATCTGTTGTTTTTGCTACCTTGTATATTTACTTTGCCATGGTGGCAGTTCCTTTTCTGTCAAATGTAGATAAAGGTGAAAATAACAACCACGTCCATCTCTAACAACCATGTTAATCACCATTAGGATGTTCCTAGTCATGGTACAGGGGCCTCAATACCCCCAAGTAATCATACTTTCTCATAGCATTGTTTGTATTTCCTCCATGCTCTAGTCCCCTTCAACCTCCCACCTATCTCCTAACTCTCAAGACATCACCTTGACTAGCACCGTTAACTTAGGGCAAAATTCAGGCTGAAAGCTGTTGGTGCGCTCTCCGCATTGCACTTCCCTAGCCCTTCACTGAGGTACATGATTGCTCTCCTTTCAGTCTGCAGCCTATGCATTTCTTTGTCTGAATGTATCTTTAGTCTTACAAATGCTTTGTCTGCTAATAAGGTAAGTGCAGGGAAATTGATGACCACCTGAGAACAAACCTCCTCTGATGATTGGCAGGAATTGAGTATAAATATCCCAGCTGCTCTCCTAGGGGAGGTAACTCTTACTGTGTGTGATCTACATTGGCTCTGAGTGGTTGCCCAGCTGATGAGGTTTCAACTGCTCAAAGGGACACCTAGCATGATAATGTATGCCTTATTGGTTTCCTTATTTCCTCACATTTTATTACCTGTCTAAATCTCCTGCTCCCCTACTGATGTTTTCTTCACCTACTAAATATCTTGCCAAAACTCAATTTGTGTACCAGAGTCAGTTTCCAGGTGAACTTACTTAAGACAGTGACCATAAATTCCAGTTTGTTAAAAAAAATTTCAGCTTCATCATCAACAGGGCCTATTGTCATTCTCCAACGTGTCCCAATTTGAATGACAAACTATATGATCCTTCCTATTCTGGGAAATACATTTGGTTATTAACTGTGAGATGTCCAATTTCCTTAAATACTAAACTTGACAGTTGATAACTCTAACATTTCACTTTGACACTTCTTGTTTTATTTTTATTGCGAAGGTACATCCTCAGTCTTTCAAACACATTTCGTGGCTTGTGATTATCTTTAAAAATTTTTTAGAGCAATTTTTGTGAAATCATGGATAAATCAAAAATTCATGTTATTTTCAAATATGAGTTCTGTTGTGGAACCAACGCAACACAGACAGCTTAAAATATCAATGGCGTGTTTGGGAAGAATGTGGCTAATGAACACATAGTACATTGATGGTTGGAGAAGTTTCATTCTGGTGATTTCAATCTTGAAAATGAGCCACGTAGGCAACCTGAGACTAGGGTGGATAATGATGAGCTGAAAGCTGTAGTGGAAATGAATCGATCTCAACCTACACATGAATTAGCAGCAAGGTTTGACGTTACTATTCCAATAATATTGGACCATTTGAAACAAATCAGCAAGGTAAAGAAGCTGAATAGATGGGTGCCACATGAATTAATTCAGCATCTGAAGAGAACTCATCTCGAAGTTTGCTTTTCTTTGCTGTCACCACATAAAGGTGAACCATTTCCACACCATATTGTTATGTGTGATGAAAAATGGAATCTTTTTGACAATCACAAGTGTTCAGCACAATGGTTGGATAAAGATGAAGTGTGGAAACACAGTCCAAAACCAAATATCCATCAAAAAAATCTAATGGTGTCTACTTGGTGGTCCAGTGCTGGCGTTTTCCACTACAGCTTCATCAGACCTGGTCAGTTGATTACAGTGGATGTCTACTGCAACCAAGTCGATGAAATGATGAAGATGGCTTGCAATTAAGCAGCTGAGATTGGTCAAAAGAGACAGCCAATCCTCTTGTAAGACAACTCAACCACATGTCGCACAAACAACATTGCTCAAACTACAGAAGCTGGACTTAAAAACTCTCTGCCATCCACTGTATTCACCAGACCTTGCACCAACTCACTACCACTTCTTCCAGGCTTTGGACCACTTCTTGCAAGGAAAAATATTCAATATTCAAACTTGACAAGCTGTGGAAAAGGCGTTTCGGGATTTCATCGCCACTTGCTCTCCAGGCTTCTTTGCTGCTGGCATAAACAAGCTACTGTTAAGATGGCAACACTGTGCCCATAGCTTAGGTGCATATTTTGATTAATTTTACTGCCTCTTGTTTAAGATATAATAAACTACACTTTTGATTCAAAATCAGACATTTCATATTTAATGACCTAATAGAAACCACCAGATTAGAATGTCCTCTTTTCTTCTGGTGGCAAATATATAGATCGCCAATGACTGCACTGTGGCCCCTTCTGAGTCTCTTTCATGTCAGATGTAAAAATCTCTTCCTACAGACAAGCGGTCTCTCTCAATATTTCAAGTCAGTTCCTCACCTCCTAATATCTATGGATTCCTGTACATTCAATTATTCTGTCTTTCATGCATGTTCAACTTCTTCTCAACTGGAGTCTCCCATGGGTTTCCAAGACATTTCTTAAATCTTTTTTTAATTTAAAAAATAAATAGAGAAAAAGCTCTCCCTTATTTCCACATGTCCTTTCAGCAGCCGAAGTAGAGCTACCATCCTGGTTCACTTCTTTTCATAGCCAAAGTATTTCTAATTGCTGCTTATATATTTTTGCCTCTTTTCATCATTTTCATCTCACTCTACAAACCACTCTTCCAGTTTGGCTTCTTGATCCAACACTGCGCTGAAATCTTCCTATAAGTTCCTATGTTCACCAATGTACATGATTCACTTCTCATCTAAGACTACAATGACCCTCTTTGATGCTGCTTTTACTTGAGCCAAAAGATCCAATATTGTCTGTTTTCTTGATTTTTCTCTGCCCCCAGCATCTCTTCTTCAACTGCCTTGTCTCTATCTTGTTCAGTCAGGCTTCTAGCAGTCTTCCCTGCCACCCCTTCCTCTTAGACTACTCCAAGGGCCCTTAATGGGTCTTGCTGCCTCTCCACTGGCCCATCTCTAACATACTATGTATCAATATAAATTCTATCTCATTTCTCCAATGTATAGTTGATAATTATAAAAATATATGATGCCATATCTTAAAATAGTTTAGGATATACTGGCTGTTAGCATAAAGACAAACTCTTAGCCTGGCTTTTAAAACTCTTCATTCTCTGGCCATCACTCAGCTGGAGCTTCCTCTCTCATTGCAGCCCATACCGGATCCTTTGAGTTCCTCTCTGACACAGAGCCCATCCACACGCTGCACCACCCCATGTCTGGACTGCACTCCCAAACTACACACACTACACCTTCATTTTCACTTACTTAACTCCCAGACCTCTTTTGATCTCTCAACTTAATAATTATTTCAAGAGACAATACCTGATCTTCCTGACAAGGTCATTTCACTCAAAAACATGATCTCATACATGTGTTTGATTCTTTAAGGAATGTGGCTCTCCAAAGGGGTACAGCACAACAGGTTTTTGGTCATTGTCATATACATAGTGTCCAGATCTGGCACAGGCCAGATGTTCAACAAATGTTCATTGAATGAACATTTAAAGAATCTGAAAATCTCTCTGTAGAGGATTATTAGATTATAACAATTAATGTAATAGTTATAATTATTAGATTATGACATATTTTATTTTTAAAAGAGCAGTTCGAATGATTCTTTTTAAAAGATAGATCATATCACCCCTTTTCTTAAAACACGTGGGTGGCTCCTGAGTATATGCAGGGTAACAGCACAAGTCTGAATGATCTAAAGCCATCACAGTTTCAACACTTGCTGCCTCTCTGACTTACCTTTGCTGAGTTAATGCTCACCCACTCAGCTCTCGCCCCACTCGCCTTGCTGCTTCTCAAACATGACAGGCATGCTTCTGTCTCCATATGTTTGCACTGGCTATTCCTATGTCTATAGTTCTCTTTTCTCAGGTGTCTATGTGACTTCTTCCTTCACCCCCGCAAGTCTTTGCTCAAGTGTTATCTAGCTCTACAGCAGCACTTATCTTTTTGACCTTAACTAAAACTCCCTGGCATTCCCCATTCCTTAGTCTCAGCATTTTTTCCCCTATAGTAGTTATTTTCTTCTAGTATACTATTTAAATTCCATATTTGTGTGCTCCTATAATGTAAATCTATAAGGATTTCTTGCCTGTTTAGTTCATTGCTGTATCCCAGCACCTAGGACAGCACCTGGCATACAATACCTACTCAACATAGTTTTGTGAATCAAATAAAAAATCATTACCAACAGATTAATCTCTTTTCCCTTGGCTACTGAAATGAAAACAGGAGTCTTAACTAGTGAAGACAATGTAGATGAAGTATATATTTGTAGAAGAATAATATGTTTTTTGTTTACTTGTTGTCATTGCAAGCCTGTTGTTATACTATGGTTAAGAAAATCGAATGTTTATGTGCCCTTCATAACGAAGAGAAACAAAAAGAAAAGGAACTGAGACGTTATTGACACATGACACAGAGTGCACATAAACATAAGAAAATACAGATGTGGGAATCCCTGGGCATGTTTGCAACACAATCAAAATACATGGAAAGCTAGAGCAGAATGTGCATGCTGAGGGCACAGAAAGTTAAACTTTGATAATTAATTGGGGTACTCTTCCACAGCCTTTGTAAATCATAAAGCATATACTTCAAATTACCCCACATTTCAAATATAATAAAAAATCATGCTGACTATTGGATGAAGCTGGACAAGGCACAGGAAAAGTGAAGGCAGAGTGGCAGTGGAAACTGAAAAATCTAGTTTAAAATTCTAGATCAATCATTTACTAGCTGTGTGGATTTAAACCAGCTACTCACCCTTTCTGGAACTCAGTTACATTTTTTCCTACATAAAACATCCACTTCAGAGTTTTTATAAGTATGGAATTTAAGCGACAATAAAATTTATCTTCCAGTACAACACTTGTGAGAATAAAGGGGGTGTTATTAATAAGCCTGACCAACAAACAATAATTCTGATTTTCCTGGATAAATTAAAAACTGTCCCAAGAAACTGGGACTACGGTCATTGCAATTAAATGAGACTATACGTTTGGAAAAATCTGGCATCAATCGTGTTCAAAAAATATTTGTTTTAAAAAATATTCAATTAAATGCTATAATTAATATAAATTAATTGCCTAATTTTGAGTTAGTCAGTTTTCAAATTCTACAACGTCATACCTTTAAAAAGAGAACAGATTTTTTCACGAGTATGTGTGTGTGTATGTATGTGTTCATGTATGTAGCTATACATATAATTTCTAAAAATTAAGCTTATCTATATAGTCTGGAGAAGCAAGAGAGTTGGGGGGATTGATACTAGTTTCAGTAAATTATACAAATATTTTATCCTATATATATAAAAATATACAAATAAAGATTACCCTTTGACATGAAAATATCACCTTTCTATAACTAACTCAAATATTTCAGGTACTTAATACCACAATTTAAGGAAGTAGCAGATACCAAGGAAGCTTTTTGTAGTTTCTGTGTAATAGTCCTTCACATAATTGCAGGTTCTCATCAACTTGTCACTTATCTCAGAGGAATATTATGAAATAATGCTAGTATGTACATTTATATAGGGGTTTGAAGTTTGAAGAGATTTCATAGCTATTAAGCCAACTGTCAGGCAAGAATTTCTCTATTATTATCTGTACTTTATATGGAAACTGAGCCATAGAAATATCAATTGCCTTGCCTGAGGTCATGGGGACAGCAACAACAGAGCTAAGGTCTAAGCCGGATTCACCAAGTGGCACACCCAAGTTAGGGACTGGCAACAGCTAGGAGTGCAATTAACGTGTTACTTCTCTCATGAAGCTCACAGTCTAGTAGGGAAATGGTTTTTTACTGTCCAACATCACTCCTTTATGAAAAAAAAAGGTGCTTGTGAAAAATTAAAAAAAAAAAACCCTGAAAATCAAGCTATTTAAAACAGTTCAAACTATTTTTAAAAATAAACTCAATTATCCTATGTTGTTGCTGTTTTACCAAGGTAGGAAGAGAGATCTCCTTATTGAAGATTTGACTATCTTTATAACTGTTTAGCACTAAAGAAAAGTTTCTTCCAAGTAACATGCGCTCTTTATTTTACTCACGTGAGACCTAACTTGCTCATTCTATCTCTGAGATACCGTGAAAAGAATAAAATACAGAGATCCAGATTAAAGACTAGAGTCATGTTTTTAAGCTTGCTCTTGTGTCTATGAGTAGTGTGTATATAGCATCGGCACTCAATTATGCTTTTAAAATAATCTTAATTATCTTTAAAATTGTATTTTAATGCCAATTTGAGAATTAGTTTACCTTAGAATATTTAAACTGTCATCATGAATTACCATATATATGGTACTCTTATTTAAACTTTTATTTCAAACATCTAAATTCCTACAGAACATGCCCAATTTAAAGCTTTGCCATCTTCAAAATTTCCAAACCTGAACTTTAATAATCTCCTTCAAATTGACTTCCATTATCCCAAACTTGAAAACTTAACATATATTTTGACTCACTCTCTCTCTCTTACTGCCTATATTCAATATAAAGCCAGGTTTATTTTATATTATTTTCTGCCAATTCTTTTTTAACTTCAACCTTTCCTTGCCATTGCCAGGGCTGCCATTCTAACTTACTACTCTTCAATTGGCACTTGGATTTATGGCTCAGAATCACTCTCTGTTCCCTGAGCTCTAGCTGCTCTATTTTCTAATTCATACTCAAATAGCCATCAATTAAAACGCTTCACCACCTTCACTTGATCATTTCCCTAAACAAAAATGTGCCATGGACCTCTTTTTATATATGATTGTCAATTTTCTTAGCTGATTTTCTAGGTTTCTCAACCTATCTTAAATTATTTCAAATGTAGTCAGTCCTTTACTTTAAAAAATGTTATAATATTTACTTTAGGTAAATTATTCCTTATTCTGTTTTTGTATTTAGAATTCCAACTTTTTGACAGCCAAAATTCTTCTTTCTGGAATCAGATTATGTCTCTGAGAAAATAACTTGTTTATAAAAACATTTCACACTACATATACCTTCCAACAATCCAATAAACAATTATTAAATGCTTACATTATAAATGTTCATGAAACAATATTTATCTTTGCTCAGGACAATGCTTTCTGCTCTATATTTTATAACATATGTGGTGCTTGGTACAATTTATAATAAATTATTTTCAAAGTACATTCTTCTGGAGTTTTTCATTACTTTAGGCTATTTTGGCTTTCTAAAATCTAGAATTACTAGTAATACTTTATTTTTTCTGGGAAAAAATGTCTTACAAACTCTAACAGAGTAAAGAGTGAATGTAGGGGTTAAACAGGAAAACTAGAAACAATTGGGCCTAGATTTTTAGGAGTTTAAAATCTTAGAGGTCATATGAAGAGAAAACTGACTGTAGTTATTATATTCAGATTTGGTCCTAAATTCTGCCTAATTTGGAAAGAAGGAGTTGTTATTGCTAATTATTGGTATTAAGCGGTCCATTCTTAGTCCTTGAGAAGAATGAATGCACCAATCAAGATGTGAATATGATGAATGCATAGATGATACCACTGTAAGTTTCTCACAAATGAAAATTATTAATCAAAAGTAGAATACAAATTATGAGCTTCTATTACAAATAACCATCAGAATTATTTATGAGTCTGAGCATATAAATGAATGTGGATGATAAACATAGTGTGCCTATAGTCATTTAAAAATAGGCCCAAATAAAAATAGAAAGGCAGTCACACCCCTTTCTGAACTCAGTCTGACCGATTTCACCCACAGGTCCCTGAACTAAAAGAACGTTTTCTTACACAAAGGACTCTTATTAATAGAAGAAAGCATCTATAAAAATGTGAATAAACCAACTTAGAGTCCAAACCTATGAGGATCCATCCCACCTATATTTTCAGAAAAATAATCTTGTTACCAAGTGATTGTTTTGTCATGTACAAACTATTAAAAATAATATCAAGCTTTTTAAAAAATCTTTTTGAAAATAATTACAATGGTCTATAGAGAAGAGAATAATTTTTGTTCTCAATAAAATCGACTTTATGTTGTTGAAACAAAAATAAATCTTAAATAATATCCTGAAATGCCTAAATTTACCAAGTAAAAACTTCTAGCAAAACATAGCCTTCAGACTTATTTTAATAAGGATGTTTACTAGCATACTTGTATAAAAGTACTTTTAAAAAGATAGTTATTGGTTAGTAGTAATAAAATAAAAACAAGTATAAACTTACAGATTACATTACAGTCATGTGCTGCATAACAACGTTTTGGTCGAGAACAGACCACACACATGACAGTGGTCCTGTAAGATTATAACAGAACTGAAAAATTCCTGTTGCCTAGCGATGTCGTCATAGCTGTCATAAAGCAAGTTGTAGAGCAAAGCATTACTCATGTGTTTGTGGCAGTGCCGGTGTAAACAAAGCTACTGCACTGCCCACCTGTATAAAAGTATAGCATATTCAATTATGTACAGCAAATAATACTTGATAATGACAATAAATGACTATGATGCTGGTTTAAGTATTTACTGTACTATATATCTTATGGTTATTTTAGAGTGTACTCCTTCTACAAATTAAAAAAAAGGGTTAACTGTAAAACAGCCTCAGGCAGGCCCTTCAGGAGTTATTCCAAAAGAAGGCACTGTTATCATAGGAGAGGACAGCTCAATGCATATTGTTGCCCCTGACGACCTTCCAGTGGGACAAGATGTGGAGGTGGAAGTCAGTGACATTGATGATCCTGACCCTATGTAGGCCCAGGCTAATGTGTGTGTATGTATCTTTGTTTTTAACAAAAACATTTAAAAAGTAAAATACAAACAAAAATTTTAAAAATAGAAAAAAGCTTATGGAATAAGGATATAAAGAAAAAATATTTTTGTACAGTTGTACACTGTGTTTGTGTGGTTTTTTGTTTGTTTTTTTAAAGATGGAGTCTCTCCATGTTTATCAGGCTGGTCCCGAACCACTGGGCACAGCCATTTTCCAATCTCAGTCTCTTGAGTAGCTGGGACTACAGGTGGGCCATTGCACCTGGCCATATTTGTGTATTAAGCTAAGTGTTATTACAAAAGAGCCAAAAAGTTAAAAATAATTAAAAAGTTTATAAAGTAAAAAAGTTATGGTAACCTAAGGTTACTTTATTATTGAAGAAAAAAAATTTTTTTCTAAATTTAGTGTAGCCTAAGCATACAATTATAAAGTCTAGAGGAGCGTACAGTAATGTCCTAGGCCTTCACACTCCCTCACCACTCTCACTGACTGACGCACGCAGAGCAACTTCCAACCCTGAAAGCTCCAACCAGGATAAACGCCATTTTTTATCTTTTTTAACCATACTTTTACGGTACCTTTTCCATGTTGAGATACTCGAATATTTATCATTGTGTTACAGCTTCCTACAGTATTGAGTACAGTAATATGCTATACAGGTTGGTACCTAGGAGCAATAGGCCATCTCACATAGCCTCGGTGCACAATAGGCTATCCCTTCCAGGTTTGTGCAAGTGTACTCCATGATGTTGCACAATGACAAAAATGCCTAAGTACATATTTCTCAGAATGTATCCCATCATTAAGGGATGCATGACTGTAATTCCAAGATAAATTTGCATTGTTTTTGTTAGGAGAAGGTTCTGACATTCATGGGTTTCAGAGTCAAAAAAAGGTATAGGATAGGTAGAATTTTCACATAATAAAAACACTTTTGTCTTAAAATAAAATAATTTTCAAGTGAATGATTCTATGAAAAAATAGTTACAAATGTTGATCAAAATGACATTATCCAGAGACCGACTTCAAGAAATTAACATTTTTACTGCTATGTGTATTTATATGAAGGCATGTTAATTCCTTTTGCATTTTCTTTTTATGAATGTAAAATGAGAGGAATTATGGTTTTAAGGAGAATATTTTAATAACTGATGATTGCAAACTTTCAAACAGGTTTAAAAATCTTAATAGCTAACATGCATTTTTTTAATGCCAGGTTTTCTTGTTTTGTGATAATCCTTCTCTGTAACAGGAAAATTGATTTCAAATATGTTTAAGAAGTCAACTACAGTGAATTCGAAAGGAGACATTTAATGCAAGGTATTTTTACTTCTATGTTAGAAAAATTTTAAAGCCAACTGAATATAAGTATCTCAATAAAAGAGCAAGTATCTGATTTGATGGTGCTGACATCTCAGGGATGGCTGACGGAAGAGAAATTTTGCATTTCCACTCCTGTTTAAAAGGAGAGAGCAGCCCACTAACCAAAATGCCCTGAAATCATCCTTCTGATTTTTAAAAACTCCAGGCTGGCAGTGCCAGTGATAGAACTCACTAGGGTACCCATCATTTATGGAACATGGCATAAGGCAGAAGGCGCTCTTTGCACCTAGAGCACCTGTTGGCCACCCAATTTCAAAATAAAGCTACTTTGTTTACTGCTCATTATGGCCAATCACAGAGACCTCTTCAGAAAATGTCCGTATGTCTTAGGGGCAATACTACCATCTTGCTTTCTTTGGTGGCTAACTTGAACAAATATTCCCAGGATCTCTTCTGGACACCATCTCAGCCTAAATACAGATACCAGATCAGCAAGCAAAGGACTCAGTTCTGCATACTTCATAGTGTCTCTGAGTGTGTTAGGTAAGGAGACTGGGACAGAATGGCGGCCAAAATAAACAGGAAAAATTAGAGGGCCTGAGGATGGAATGTCCATTAATCTGAGAATTTTTAATTTTTTTCCTAGACAACTAGCTTTTGATAAACAAAATGCAAAGACAACTTTTCAAAATGTAATTCTCAATTACAAAAGGAGCAATGTGTTCATATCATAAATAATTTAACATGCAGATAATTTGATTAAGTCAAAGAAATCCTTGAATTTTTATTTCAGATGCATGCTGCAGTCCTCCCTCCCCACACACCATCTGCTATTTGTTTGAGATATCAAAGTTATAGGTGGAGTGGATATCAGATTGATTTTTAAAACCTTAATTTTAAAATCTCACAGCTTATTTTTGAAGCCTAGTAGTCTTTACTTTCATGGAAAAAGCATTTAACTATAAAACTGACATAATTTGTGGAGGTGGTCATATCTTGTTCTAAGAAACTAGAGAACATTTGGTATAAGTCTAAAGCAAGAGTTAAAGAAAACTACAGCTGTGGCTGACAAGGTGTTGAACAGAAGACACTTTATTTTAGTTTTCATCTGACAGCATAAGTTCCTAATTATTCTAAGTTTTTTGCCTGAATTTAAAAATTGGTATATTTGTTATTCTGTTTACCTCAGTCTTCTCCAAAATTTCATGTTATGTCATTTAGTAGTCATCTAGGTGTGTATTTTTGCCAAAGAAATATAAATCTGATCATAAATAATAATCAATTAGATCCATTTTGTCAAATATCTATGGATGTAAGTTTCTTCCACAAGGTCTCAGGCATGATCTGCCATATTTTCCACCAAAAACAAAATAAAAATTATGATGTATTTCTAGAAACAAATGTTTTCTTCTAAGCCTCCAAATCACTAATGCCTATAGCTAAATATTGGTAATTTCCAATTTGAGAACAATAATAATCAAGAATCAAGTGTTATTGAGAGCTATCAACTATATGCATTGGGGAAATTCTCTACATATGAAATGCAAAGATTGGCAGAATGGCCGAGCTGTTTTTAAAATATACAGAAATCTTTTCCTTAATTAATTCCATTCATGAGTCACATTTTTGTGTTTGTGTTTCCTTTTTCAGAGACACAGTCTTGTTCTTGTTCTGTCACCCAGGCTGAAGTGCAATGGCAGGATCACAGCTCACTGCAGCCTCTAGCTCCTGGGTTCAAGCAATCCTCCAGCCTCAGCCTCCCAAGTGGGTGGGAATACAGGTGCATGCCACCACATCCAGCTAATTTATTCTTGTTTTTTGTAGAGATGGGGTCTTGCTATGTTGCCCAGGCTGATCTGGAACTCCTGACCTCAAACAGTCCTCCCACCTTAGCTTCTCGAAGTGCTGGGATTACAGGCATGAGCTGCTGCAACCAGCCTCAGGAATCACATTTTTTATAAGTAAATAACCCTACAATATCACACTTCTAATTCTTAAGGTTGGAATCAAAAAGGACATTTTGAAAATTGATTAAGCTTTGGAGGTCTGAGTCATTTGTCTTTTCTCAGTGTGTTAAGGCACAGTAATTTCTGAAGACTTTTCTCGAAACATGTTAATTCAGCTCTATATATGAAGAAGTTATATCAAATTATCATCTTAGAAATTATCAAATTATTCATCCTTTCCTGTCAGAAAAATAAGAGTTTTGTTACTGGTAATTTTATTCCTCAGACAAATCTAAAAATTGAATAAAAATATGCCAGAAAACAGAAGACATTAAAAAAGAACTTCAAAAATGACTTAAAAATAGTATTTGACCAATAGCTTGTTAAGATAAGAATTTAGAAAATATTGTTTCTAAAACACATTTTTTTTCAGTTAACTTAGTTAAATATTAAGGAGTTAGGAATGGACAAATAACAAATTTAGGTTATCAAATCATCCATATTTTGTCCTACCTGATATAATTACACACTCAAATATCACAAGATGAATAATGGAATCATATTCTGATGGAAAATATATTAAATTCAAGGTAGAAATTTTATAAAAACTACTAGCTGTATGACAAAAATGAATATATTAGGGAGCTGAGTCTTAAAATATTCTCTGCCACTACACATTTTTGGATAATATCTTGCATCTATTTAAATTTGGGAAGAATCAGCATTGCTTGCAAATTATGGATAAAATTTAAATAAATTAACATTACTACTTACAACCATCAAAAGGAAGTCCTTCATGAAATCTAGTATTAAAAACCAGTAAGTGTTATTGTGAACGTTTTCAGTGGTTCTGTTTTCCGTTTTCTTGCAGTTTTTCCCATGAATATCTCTCCACAGAAAGAAAAATTAATTTCATATACCTCGATTAGTGATATACTTAGAACCCTGGAAACACATCCAAGGAATAAATTTTGCTTCATGTATATATTTATGCAGAGAGATGAATAGCTACTAGATTAGAAAAGAATTTTTGTTTGTTTCATTTTAATTTTATTATATTATAATTGATTTTACCTCTTTCAGTTTTTCAAACAATTTATTTCACTTCCATGTTTCTCACAAAAGGTAGCAAAATGTAAAGGGCTTCTAAAATAAACTGAAAAGGCAACATTTTAAGTAACACTGAAGAAACCAATGAAAGGCATTTTTAAAGCAGGCCTTTGAATGTCACAAGCAAATATATTATGTGAAAGTTTGTGTAGATAAGTGCAGAAAGACCCAGCTAATTTCATCTTAGTTCCAGTGCTCAGGAATACATATTGCATCCTTTTTCTATGTGATCTTATCCATTATCATGATTTTGAAAATTTCCTGCTTATATTTCTCAAATTCTTCTGTAATATAGATTGTCTCCTTAGGAGCAGAACTGTCTAATTGCTTTTCCAACATATCCATAGGCACTTCAAACTCAGCAAAAACAAAAATCAGTTATTTTTGCATTACATTGTAAAAGCTGATAGGGCTTAAAACCACTCTATTTAGAAACACAGAACTACAAATTAGAAACATGCAAAATTTCCCTTTCCTCCCTATATCTCTCCTACCCCTAGTTACCAGGCTCTGTTTACCTGAATTTCCTAAATCACCTTTAAAACCATTGTCTATTTTGCTTCTACCATTTTAGTTCAGACCATTAAGAATCTTCTACATTTCTTTGAACCACAAAACTGATTCTCTTCTAATTCATTTTCTATGCTGCCATCATTCTTAGTGTTGAAGTATGTATCTGAGGATATAATTACTAATTGAAGACATCTCCAAATTTCTCCACATGGAATGCAGGACCCTTCCTTATCAGGATATGACTAACTGCCTAATCTTCTGCCTGATTCCCCCGGAAGTATCAGACATACCAAGCTAGTTAAAATATACTGAATAAATCACTTTTACACACTACTTTGTATTTTGGTCAATGAATTTATCATGCTGTTATAATTATGGGTTTCCACTGCTAATGTATAAACTAAATTATGGACTTTTTCAAGCTACATGTATGTCCCACTTCTCTATTTAACTTCCACGCTTAGCACGGTAATTAGCCTTTAGTTGCCACTATTTTATTCCATAATTTCTCAATTTGCTTCACAATTTAATATTTCTGGGATCTGTCATACAATTATTGTATAATTCAAAGAAAAAAGTCTTCATTTTTTTCTTGAAAAGTTGTTAGTAAATGATGGATCTTGCAATCAATGGTAACTTAGAATCAAGGTTATACATTTACAGAAGGAAGAAAAAAATGAGAGTTAAAGACAAGAAGTAAATTATTCTAACCAAAATAATTGTATGTTCATGGAACCTACTGATAACAAAATATTTTACATCTATTATTTTATAAAAATAATCTGGAAAGTTTTCAAAAATAAAATATTTGAGGAAAAACGTTTAAGATTTTTCCATTGAATTGGGCTAAAAGTGAAAGAGTAATTATTTACTCAAATTGGTATGCAAATACTCATAATATCTTTGGATTGTTATTTACTCATTTTAAGATGTGGGATAGAAAGTCTGTTCTGATTCCTGAACCATATGCATCTACAATATAAAATAGTTCTCTTTATTCCTGCAGGGTGAGTTGTTCTGCTCCAGACTGGCAGTGAGTTCTGTTGCATCATAGGTTAGATACGTTTGTAAAATGGCTCCCTTGCTTAAAATGTAAATTAAATACCCAGAAGCATTTAAGAGGACTAAGATGCCATATAGACAATAGATCAATAATATATTCACTTATCAGTGACTTTTTAACTGTGTATTTCCAACAAATGGATTATGCTGTCTAGTTTTCATTACTTTATTTGATCCTCTTTGTATTTAATTTTGCTATATTCACAAAATCTATTATTCAGGAAAGAATACAGAGGTAGATAGACACTAGAAAATGGGCATTGAAAATCATCTACATTCAAGGCTCTGTTGTTGGATGTTCACTTCCAGTTCAAAAACTATTTCTTAGAATAATCTTTTTCGGAAATTAATTTCAGAAATATCAAAGCTAGGTTTATACCAAAACAAAAGCAGATATGTGAAAGCTTCTAAGAGTAACCAAAGCAGCCTTGACTTGAGGAACCACGGTCCTGAAGAGAAGGAATCAGAAGAGTGCTAAATTCACTGAGAACATGAACAGAGGAAGCCAAAGATATGAACTCCTTAAAGAATTAACTATTTAAAGTGTTAAAAGAAAATATTTTGCAAAAACAGAAAACAGAAAACAAAATAAAGATTTCTCTTTTTTTTTTTCCAGAGAAACGAAAACATAGAAGAAAAATAATGCCAGAGGAAGCAGGATAAAGCAGGAAAAAGGAAAAGCCTCAAAAGACTAAATTTGTAGGTAAATCTACATGAGCACCGATAAAAAAAAACAACTTATACAGTTCAACATATAAGAATGATTAAAATAAATGTCAACAATAGTTCATAAAGGGGGAGACAGGTAGAATTAAAGTATAAATTCTAGTGCAAAGTCTGAAAATTGGTACATGTTTTAATTAATGGTGGATTCAAGTAATATAACAATGCACATTGTGATCTCTTGGGGAACCACTAACATAATTCTAAAAAGGAAGTAATACCAACAAACTAATAAAGAGAACATATGAAAATATAATTACTCTAAAATAAGCTAAAAGGAGAAAAAATGAACAAAAGCCACATAATTCAAATAGAAGAAAAAAGTAAAAACGTAGAACTGGACCTTAATTATTGCTAATTAAACTAAATGTAAATAGACTAAATATTTCAGTTAAAAGGCAAATGCTTCTGAAATGAAACAATGATAAAATAACTTTTACAATAAAAAACTTTAAATATAAGGATACAAAAAGATAAAAAATAAAAGGCAGAAAAAAAGGTATAGTATACAAATACTAAACAAAAGAAAGTTCTATAAATAACTATGACATCAGACAAAGTAAACTTTAAGGCAACAGTAATTTCTAAAGATAAAGAAGAATATTTCATCTGATAAGAGGCTGAATTCAAAAGGAATATAAAAAATTCTACATTTCTATGCACATAAATAGCACCAAATATGTAATATAATAACTAACAAAACTGAAAGGAGAAAAGAACAAATATGAAATCATAGCTGGAGAGTTAGCTGACTTATATCAACAACGGACAGAACAAAAAGTCAAGAAGATTATAGAAAAGATGAACAAAATGATTAATAAATCAAGCAAATTGACATATATTTAACCATACAACCACAAACTACACAATAAACATTGTTATCAAATGCACATAGAACATTTACCAAAATAGATCCTAGAGTAGACAATAAAGTGAGTCTCAACAAATGTTAAAATGTTTGAAATATACAATGTTTTTAACCAAACTGAAATTAAGTTATGAATGAATTTTTCAAAACTAGAGGGAAAATCCAAATATGTCAAATTTAAACAATGTATTTCCAAATCATTCACGTGTCTAAGGAGAAGTAAAAAAGGAAATTAGAATATACTGCAAATTAAATAAAATGAATATCTCAAAACCTCTAAATCTTTATTAAATCTGTGTTATGAGGAAATTTATGTTCAT
This sequence comes from Avahi laniger, assembly GCA_963575035.1. Lineage (NCBI taxonomy): Eukaryota > Metazoa > Chordata > Mammalia > Primates > Indriidae > Avahi > Avahi laniger. The sequence goes on from CAUYSK010123797.1 coordinate 63,796, forward strand.
AAATGGATACATGTTAAAATAAGAAAGACTGCAAGTCAATGATATAAGTGTTCACCATAAGAAGCTTTAAAAAAAGTGCACCTCTTGTATACTCCTGGATAGAGCTGGAACGCATTCTACTAAGTGAGGTATCCCGAGAATGGAAAGACAAGCACCACATGTACTCACCATCAAACTGGTATTAACTGATCAACACATAAGTGCACATATAAGAATAACATCTATTGGATGTTGGGCAGGGGGGAGGGGGTAGGAGGGAGGAGGGGACAGGTATATGCATACACAAAGAGTGCAATGCGCACCACCCAAAGGATGGACATATTTAAAACTCGGACTTGGGGGGAGGGGGGCAAGGGCAACATATGTAACCTAAACATCTGTACCCCTGTAATATGCTGAAAAGAAAAAGTACAATTAAGCCTCAAGAAATTAGAAAAGCATAATTAAAATAAGCACAATAAATATAAATGTCAAAAAATTCAAGATTTAAAAAATCTAAATCAATTTTTAAACCCTTGATATTAGATTAGCTCTTTGAGCTTTTTCTTTCTTAGAAAATAGTACAATATCACTTAACTTGCTGGAGTTTGGGAAGGAAATACAAAAGGATACATACAAAAGCCTTCAACAGCACCTGGCATACAACATGTACTGAAAAATGTTACTTTCTCTCCCATTCACTTTTCTGTAGAGGATAAACATGGAAACCTCTAATGTAAGCTGTCCATCAATACAAAACATTCTAGGAGAAAGCTTCTTTTTTCTTGAAATTGTAAGATATTTAATATATTCTGCTCTGGGTCCCATGTCCTGGTCATATTTTTAAATTTGTGCTGGGCGTGGGGGGGTAGGGAGGCGCGAGCAGAAACTGTGTATTTTTACTGCAGGGAACTCGAAATTGTTCAGCACAGTGAAGAGAAAAAAGACAGGAAAATAAGCAATTTACCAGGACTTCAGTTGACCTTTTCTCCATTCCTTTTCTCTGAAAGGAAAGCCCAACTTGGTTTCCCTTTCTGTACCACTGTCTCACCTACTGCAGAAGCTATAGAGATGAAAGTAAGAAAGAGATTTCCTGTCAGGGTATTATAATCAAAAATTAGGAAAAAAACATGACATGCCAGATTCTTTACAAGATACACAAAATATTCATGGGCTAAATCTAATTCCGTTATTCTGGCATACATTGTTTGTCTTTAAAACAGGGCCTGAGATTATAAGCAATGGGTTCATTATGGAACCCAAGGCTATTATTCATCAGTAGCCTAACAAATTTCAGGGAAAAATTAAGCAGATGAAAGTTGTTTTCCTGGGCCGGTTCCTTCACATGTGAGTCAGCTGCAGCTGCCATTGTACATACTTTGCATGTTTAATTTGCAAATTAGCAAATGAGGAAGATCAAAATCATGAGCTTTGTTTGGTTCAGTTAAACAAGCATTTGTTGCCCACTATGTGCCAAGCACTGAGCTGGGTGCTAGAAATGCCAAGATGAACAAGGGCAAGTCCCTGCCTCAAGAGACCAAGTGTGCTTGGCGGGGAGGCTGCAGAGCCTTTCATACAAGATGATATAAATGTGTAATTCACATAAATCCTCTTAAAGAGGTGGCACTTACATTATTATTATTTCTGGGATATATAGGAATTACCCAAGTACAGGAGAATGAGACTGATAGAGAATACAGAATAATCAAATACACAAAATCACACACGAAACATGGTATGTGGAGAGAAATACCATCACCACTGATATTACGGGGGTGCACACTGCAGAATGAGGAAAGGCGCTACATGAGGCTGCAGGAGGAGATGGACACAAGTTGGGAGGGCTTCTACTGCAAACAAGTTTAAGTTTTATTTATTTAGAGTGACATTGTCAGATTTAAATTTTAGAGAGATCATACTGCTTATAGTGTGGATGATGGATTTAAGCTGGGACAAGGCCAGAGGCAAAGAAATCAGGTGTCTCCTTTAATAATCCAAATGAGAGATGACTAGAGTTCTTGTTAGGACAGTAGAACCAGTAATGGTAATAAAGAAAAGGCAATGAATTCATCATCTGCTGAACTGAAAGTGGACATTTTGAGAGATTTCAGAAAGAGAGGCTAAAATTTCCATGTAATTCATATAAACATCAGCTTGCCCCCCCAAAATACTCAATCAGAGTCAGGTAAATATAGTTCCAGATTGGTAAAAGAGAGTGCATTATTAGTAAGAGATGGCAGAACCGTTATGAAAAACAAGGAACAGGATCTAAACAGGAGTATCATAGAAATACTTTCCGCGGCTCCTCTTGACCAAGGGTTCTATTAATTCCTTAGTAAGAAAGGATTAAAAGTAATGATGTTAATTTCATTATGCATGTCTTAAACGGCCTAGATCTCAATCTGTGCACAAGTCATACAATATTATAAATTATTTTCGACCAACTTTTTCTGATTTCTTAAAAGACTAGATTTTAAATGATTTAATGATCAAAATCTGAAGCAGAAATAATATTTGATATTTTTATAGGTAATTTTCTGAAATGTGCAACCCACCATAATTAGAATCAAGCTACTACCCAAAATAGATTAGAAATATAGCTCCCTTTAGAGAATGGACCCTTCATATACTCATTTCGCCCAGGATTTTGTTTTTATATTCTTAAACTTGTGCCAAATCAGACTGGATCTAACAGCACAGGAGTTTCCAAGACTGATTAGATGATGATCAAGTCTATCTTCTGAAAGCCTTAAATATTAGACATCAGGAGAGTTTAGTCTTCACAAACAGATATAAGTCTCTATATACTGATTATCGGTATGCTAACTGAAATAAAAATCAGGAGGTCAACCTTATTGCTTTGTGTGATGATGAACAAACACTGTAATTTGACACATCGTAACCTATCACAATAGTCTAAAATAGTCTGAATAATCTCGTTATGTGAACACTGCAATATTCAAATGTATATTTTTAAAAAAGAAACCTACAACACAGTAATTTTCCATTCCTGTCATAAGAAGTACATGCCTGAATTCAATATTATAATAAATCATTAAATGAGAGAGTATGACGCCCAGGTGGACTTTACATATAGTAGTAAGTACTACATGGTAAATAATCCCTAATAGCTTTAAGACACACTCAGAGATATTGTGGGTTCCCTTCCAAACCATTACAATAATGCTAATATCTCAATAAAGCAAATTTTTGGGTTTCCCAGTACATATGAAAATTATGTTTACACTACATTGTAATCTATTAAGTGTCCAATAGCACTGTGACTACCTTACCTTAGTTTAAAAATACTTTATTGCTAAAAATAAAAAAAAAAAAAACTAACGATCATCTGAGCCTTCAGTGAGTTGTAACCTTTTTGATAATAGAAGGTCGTGCCTAGATGTCAATGGCTGCTGACTGCGCAGGGTGGTGGCTGCTGAAAGCTGGGGTAGGGCTGTGGCAGTTTCTTAAGACAATGATGATGTTTGCCACATAGATTGACTCTTCCTTTCACCAAAGACTTCTCTGTAGCATGCAACGCTGTTTCATAGCATTTTACCCTCAGTAGAACTTCTTTCAAAATTGGAATCAATCCTCTAGAACCTGCTGCTTTTTCAAGTAAGTTTATGTAATATTCTAACTCCTTTTTGTCATTTCAACAATGTTCACAGCACCTTCACCACGAGTAGATTCCATCTCAATAAGCCACTTTCTCGGTTTCTCCATAAGAAGCAACTCCTCGTCCATTCAAGTTTTATCATAAGACTGCAGCAATTTAGTCCCATCTTCAGGCTCCACTTCTAATTAGCATTCTCTTGTTATTTCCACCACATCTGCAGTTAGTGCCTCCACTGAAATCTTGACCCTTTTAAAGTCATCCATGAGGGCTGGAGTCTTTTTTTTCTAAACTCCTGTTCATATTGATATTTTGACCTCCTCCCATGGATCACCAATTTTCTGAATGGCATCTAGAAGGTGAATCCTTTCCAGAATGTTTTCAATTTTCCATCAGAGGAATTGCTATCTGTGGCAGCTATAGCCTTACAAAATGTATTTCTTAAATAATAAGACTGTAAAGTCAAAATTACTCCTTGGTCCCACAGGCTGCAGTATGGATGTTGTGTTAACAGGTAAGAAAACAACATTAATCTTCCTGTACATCTCCTTCAGAGCTCTTGGGTTACTAGGTACATTGTCAACGTGCAGTAGTATTTTGAAAGGAATCTTTTTTTTTTTTTTTGAGCAGTAGGTCTCAACAGTGGGTTTGAAATATTCAATAAATTATGCTGTAAACATATGTGCTGTCATCTAGGCTTTGTTATTCCATTTATAGAGCACAGACAGAGTAGATTTAGCATCATTCTTAAAGGTCATAGGATTTTTAGAATGGGAAATGATCATTGGCTTCAACTTAAGTCACCAGCTGCATTAAGCCCCTAACATGAGAGTCAGCCTGTCTTTTGAAGCTTTGAAGCCAGGTCTTGATGTCTCCTCTCCAGCTATGAAAGTCTTAGATGACATCTTCTTCCAAAAGAAGGCTGTTTTGTCTTAATTGAATATCTGCTGTTTGGTGTAGCCACTTTCATCAGTGATCTTAGCTAGATGTTCTGGATAACTTACTATAGCTTCTGCATCAGCACTTGCTGGTTCACCTGTATTTTTAAGTTATAGAGATGGATTCTGTCCTTAAATCTTATGAATCAACCTCTGCTAGCTTTCAACTTTTCTTCTCCAGCTTCCTCACCTCTCTCAGCCTTCATAGAATTGAGGAGAGTTAGGGCCTTGCTCTGGATTAGGCTTTGGTTTAAGGGTATGCTGTGGCAGGTTTGATCTTCTATCCAGACCACTAAAACTTTTCCATATCATAAGTAAGGCTGTTTGTCTTTCTTATCGTTCATGTGTTCACTGGAGAGGCACTTTTGATTTGCTTCAAGAACCTTTCCTTTGCATTCACAACTTGGCTGTTTGGTGCATGAGGCCTAGCTTTTGGCCCACCCCAGCTTTCAACATAACTTCCACACTGAACTTAATCATTTCTAGCTTTTGATTTAAAGTGAAAGACATGTGACTCTTCCTTTCACTCTGAACACTTAGAGGCCATTGTAGGGTTGTGAATTGGCCTAATTTGAATATTGTTGTGTCTCATGGAAAAGGAGGGCCTAAAGAGAGGGAGAGAGATGGGGCAATGGATGACACAGTTGGAAAACACACAAATGTATTGATTAAGTTTGCTGTCTTATATGGGCACAGTTTGTGGTGCCCGAAATTACAATAGTAACATGAAAGATCACTGATCACAAATCACCATAACAAATATCATAATGAAAAGGTTTGAAATATAGTGAGATTACCAAAATGTGACACAGGGACAGGAAGTGAGCACGCACTGTTGGAAAAGTGATGCCAACAGACTTGCTTCACACAGGTCGCCACAAGTCATCAATTTGTAAAAAATGCAATGTCTGTGAAGCTTAATAAAGTTAAGCATGATAAAATGAGATGAGGTGTGCCTGTGTAAATAAATGTAATATTCAGCTTTAAAATATATAATAGCTTTAAAACATATAGTAGTTTGTTCTTTAGTATCATTTACATAATAAGTTGTATTTAGATATGTTTCCTTTCTCTGCTCACATACTGAACACAAAACATAACATTATATCTTGACTTCCATAATTACACAGTTCTCTATGACATTACATAGGATGAATACATATGCAAAAAGTGATGGACATCACCAAATCATCCTTACTTGTGTTTTTGTATATTTAAGTAAAATGTCATGATAATCAGGGTGTGAGTTCCTCTTTTCAAGTACTCTTCTGAGTATTATTTCATGACAGTTTCCCCACAACTGACTAGGTAGAGCACGAGTGTCAGAAGAGGAGAGCTGCCCTCGCATCATCTATGCCTTCTGTTTTCTTTAAGATCTGACTATATTTTCCAGGTCCTGTCATTTCACACGTGGCTGATAGGCAGAGTTCTCAAAGGCTTAACCATTTTATTTCATATATAATGGTCAGATTCCATAACTGCATTCCTATTAAAAATATCCACTGGTCTTTACCCCAAATGAACCTATGTCCAAACCAAAGCATAGTTTTTGAAGCTAATGAGAATTATGACTTCTAGCAGCCCAAGCTTTTATGTGTAGTTGAGCACTCTTAGATTGAAAAGTGGAGCTCTTGAGAAAATCCAGAGACAAAGTCAACATAATAACATGGAGGAGGTTATAAAAGCATATACATGCTGAGTTTGGATTTCTCTATTTAAGCTTCGTCTTAACTAAAGCTTTATAAACAGTCCCAGATGAAACCTAGAACAATGCATCACTATGATTATAATCTTTGGGGAAATTCATATTAATCTATGATCTGAAAATGAAATATACATATTGCATTCTCATATACCATAATAGCCATGGTAGATTAAATCGTAATAAATTGCAAATGTGAGACTTGAGATGATGTGATCAGAAGAAGGGAAAAAGAAAAAGATCTATTTGTATAGTCTTATACACAATTCAGATTCTCAGATTCTAAATTTAGATTCTACATTAATAAAAATTTAAATACAAAGAAATAAAATTTTTTGAAGCATCAGAAAAATGAATATGAGAATATAAAAGCATTTAGTATCATAGGGAACATGGCAGACATGTAGTGTCTTAAAATATAAAATATATTGAAAAAATTGATACATATAATTATTTTATTTTAAGATCCTATGTATAATTATAGTTAATGAATAACCTATTAATTTTTCAAATTTCTCCTTAAAAACTAGAATGGCAACTTGTCCCAAGCTCACTGTAGAAAAAATACCCTTCTATTTCTTTCTAGTCACTAATATTACTATAGTCTAATTATATAATCTAACCATATTTCACTGTATATACTGGACATGTTTATATTTAGCAAATTTCTTAACACTACAGAGTTAAGTGATGCTGTCTGCAGGAAGAACATTTGTGTGAACGTGGTGCTTGGGGAGTGAGGTAAGAGTTTTTTCCAGCCAATTTGGCAGAAATAACCAAATCTCTTTTGTACAAACTATAGGAAAGATCATTGTGGAGAAATAAGAACTGACATGGTTTTACACGTGGTTATACTACAGACAAGAAATACAGGGTGACTCAGAGTCACATGAGACAACATGTTTATTTTTTACAGTTCATAGAAAATGAACTTATATTTTATAAGAGAAAGGAAAAGAAGGAAAATTTAGAAACTCTGGAGATAGTATAATTGACGGAATAAGGTCCTAGATTGAGTGTAAGAACTAAGACGCATGAGTACATAGTAGGCTTAGAAATAGTGGCTGACAGATTTTGCTGTGAGTTTAAAAGGTATTGCAAAAAGATACAGGAGTCAATTTGATGTTAGCTCCCCCTTCCCTGGCATTTTTTACTCTGGCCTCCAATCTTGTTTAATGGCACCAGAAAGTATCTCGTTGCTTAAAACTATGGAATAAACTAAATGGATTTGGAGACATAGTCTGGACAGTGAGACAAGGAAACAACTTACTTATAAAGCTGTGTTAAAGTTCTATCTGTACAGAGAGTGAGAGGTGCCCATCAGTCCAACAGTTAGAAAGGAAAGCATCATGTTTGACAATGTGCTAACAACTAAAGACAAAATGTTCTCTAGTTTTAGAAAGTATCACTTAATCAATTCCATTAGAATTCCCATAAACTAAAACACAGTGTCTACATTTCCCATATGGGACCCAGAGTTAAAACCCACAGAAATGAATTCATTTCCCTAGTAAGATCTGCAATCTTATTCCTCTCGTATGTGACAGGAACCAGTCCTAGAGATTTGTAATATCATTAATATCTGATGTTCCATGTTCAGCATGCTTCAGTTATTTTTAACCAGAAAAAGAGTGTTAATTTTAATGTCAAATATATACCTACATACGTTAAAAATAACACTGATGTTTTATATTTATTATGAGAAGGCTGGTCAAAGTGATTAGAAAGCAATTATAAAGATACTAACAGAGCCAAGTTACTAAAATTCATATATAAACAGAGAAACCATAGGTATATTTTCACTTCCATTTCAAATAAAAATATCAAAGTGAAATGGATCGGAGATAATTATGTTTTACTGATGAAAATATATGTGTCATTTGAAAAGGAAATCTAACTACTAAATACTTTTAACTGAATTGATAAACTCTGAAACAGTTGGCTTTCACCTTCATAAACTACCTTATTCAAGGCCCCAGTTATCTCACTCCCATTGCTAAGTGAGAAATTTTACTCTTGGCATTTAAATTCTGATTCTTCATTATATTATAGCAAACGCTTTGCTTCTTCATTTTAAACTAACAGCCTCCTTAATGGTCTTTTAAATTCTGCTCCTTTACTTTCCAACCCACCATGCACAAAAATTTGAGACAGATATATCTAAAAATTCTACTTCCATTTTCAGTGTATGATTCAACTAAAATGCATATTACTTTGCAAGAACCAATGCTATGTCCAAAAATCTGATCACCTCATGCCTTCTGCACCAAGCATCACCACCAGGTTTTAGGTGTCCATCATCTGCTGCTCGCTTAGTGATTGTGCCCCAACACATATCAAAGTACCAGGTAAATCCGATCTTCAAAAGGGAGAAGTGCGTTTTCTCCTCAGTGTTTCGCTTATACTAATTACCCCACCTAGAAGAATCTATGAACCACTCTTTCAATTCACATGTTTCCAATACCCCTATTAAAAGTATCATCAAAACACTACTTATCGATATATCTTAATAAGCAGATATTTCAAGGACTTGTTTTAATCCTAATCCCTTATTCTGCCCACCACTAATTCCCACTAGAGCACCAGGTGAACTGTGGTTGAATAATACTGCATAATGACTAGATGCATGGATATGTGCCTGGCTGGCTGCACCACGAATCTCCTTGAGGTGCTCAAGTTAGCTGGCTAAAATGACAACAATAACAACAGCAATAACATGATCCTTTGTCTAAGAAATAGAGATTAAGGTATTGAAAGGTAAAAGTCAGCCCCACGGAAAGTATAATCCTTTCAATCACAAAAGTGATTTCTAAGCAAAAAAAGATAAAGGAACATCTAAGGATAACAAACATCCCAAACTTCTGAAAGTAGGTTAATATTAAATTGGAATTTCAATTTACACAATTTAAACATGTTTTGTTCAATCACAAAGCTCTAACCTAAGTAGGAATAACAATCCAAAAATGCTCAATGTTAAACTTTAGGGCTCAGATTTTTAAATGACTACATGTTTTCTTACACTTTCTTTCAAGGATGATGTTAATTTACTTCAAAGCACAGTAACAGCATTCAAACTGAAAATGAAATTATATGCCAGTATATGGAAATACATTCACATTTGTTTTACATACAAATAGAATGTATAATCCACTGACAAAGACAAGGGAAGAATAAAAGTGTAAATTATTTATTTAATTAAAATAAAGAGAGTACACATTTCATCATTCTGTCTTCATCTTCTCTATTATTTATCCCAGATGTCAGTGCTCAACACTTTTATTCCAGCAACAAAGTAGAATATTCATTGATTCTGTATATTCCTGTTGCTCTAAACCAAAGAAATCTCTATCTTTCTCTCTCTCTCTCTCATCTCCTCCTCCCTCCTGCAACCTCTTTCTCTTCTCCTCCTCCGGAGAAAGAGATACAAACAGACGTATACAATTATGTATTTTTATTTTAGGTCTCAAGAAATAGAAAATCTTTTTAAATTTTTTTAACCTGAACACTATAATACTGTAAGAATGAAATAAAACATTTAACATTTTTAATTCAAATGCTCTCACTCAAATGCTGTCATTCTTATAACAACATAAAGGCCCAGGGAAATATAATTTGTTATAGAAGAAAACAGAGAATGATAATGTAGAAATAATATGGCATTTCTGCTTGGCAATGTGGTAAATGTACTGAAAGAATGAAATGAAATGAAAAAAATGAAAAAAAAATGACATTCTTAGCTATACCTAAAATAAATTCTTATTTTCTTCTCTGTAATTACATGAATGCCACATAATCAAAATTTTAGGGTTTCAAATGCAGTCTTGAAGACTAAACATAAAATTTATCTTATAGATCTCAAGAAGCATGAGAGTTTTTCAGTTCTAAAATGAAATTATGCAATGATGCAATCTACAGTAGCATTTTCAAGGACCAAATTTCAGGGAAATTAAAAATGCTTATTTATTGTCTAACACTTTAACATGAAATAATCAAAACCAAATCAAGCTTTTCTTAAGAATAAAAGTTTATTCTAGTGGTAAAAACAAAACAAACAAACAAAACTATGATTTTGCTTCTATTTCAAAATTATACAAAAAGTCTTTTTTCCAATCAAATGTTAGTAGCACTTACTTCTCTGCAAGACCAACAAACAATTTCTTGGGAATACTATCCACACATAACCCTCATTGGCTGTAGGTAATTATGTAGTGATCCTGAAGGGGTCAAATATTCTGGAATCTACCTACCTAGATCAAATGAATGAATTTCTATTTCTATTCATTAGCAATTTACTTGATGGTATCTGTGTTGTCAATTTCTACAAGCTCTGGAGATTTGAAAAGCACAAGTCGTAATCCTTGACATCTAAGGCTATTGGGAGAGAAAACTGAAGACAGGGAGGTGTCAGTAATAAGGTGAGTTTAAAGAAACATTCTTGGAAGAGGTAATCTTTGCATTGAACCTTGGAAAATTAGCTGATGTTCAGCAAGTGAGAAAGAAGAAGAGGAGAGAAGGTTTTAAAATTGATCACAGCATCACAGAAACTAAGGCCAGATATGCCAGGAATTTCAGGTTATTCAGGTGATTAGGGTTTAGCATGTTCTGGCAGGTATAGGAGCTAGACGTAGTGGTGAAGAAAGCGGCAAGAGTTAAGGAAAGAACAGACTAGGGTTGTATTTCAAGGTAATAAAAAGCCACTGAAGGATCCTAAGCATAGGAGGGATATGCTCACATTTGCATTTTTGGAAGAATGCTCTGGAAGAACTCTGAAGGGATGGAGAGATGGAAAGAATGGTGACCATTGGAGAGTAGTGACGCAGTCCAGTGAAGAAATGACAAGATTTGAGTTGTGGCTATCACAATGGGGATGCAGAATATATGGCAATCTTGAAAGGTATTAAAAGTTAGATTCCAAAAAGCAATGTGGCTGGTTTTCTGTCATGTGTGAGGGAAAAAAAAGAATCTCAAATAGTTGACAGTGTTTGGCTTGTGAAATTAAGATATGGAGAAACCATTCACTGAGTTTGACAGGATAGGACATGAGCTGGCAGAAAGGAAAACATAGACAGACATGAATTTGAGTTGTCACTGAGATATAAAAGCAGAGATATAGGCAGAAGAATGTGTAATTTAGAAAAAAAATTCAGAGCTGGATATATAAATTTATGGAACATCTGTATACAGTAAAAGAAACACAGCAAATGACACATACAATTATTAACAGTCACGCACTGTTGATTTGTATTGAAAAATATCCTGGATGATAAGAAACAAAAGGACAAGTAAAATCAATTGCTCCTTTGATAAGATACTGGCCTCTCAAAGTAAACTGAGATTATAAGCGTATGAGACAATCTAAGAGATAAAGAGAATATTATTTATCTTATGAAGAAAGAGTAGCAAAGTAATAAAGGCAAAAGTGGAATAATGGAGGGGGTACAAAATATTATTAGCTACGCAAGTGGGAAATATACATAGTTCTTTTACTGCTTCTAGCAAGGATAAGGTCCAAAATGAATGTTCATTATACAAACCAAATTCTCAACATAAAGTATATTTCTTTCTTAGCAAAGAATGCAACAACCTATCCTTCAGACAATCAGAGATTGAGTAAATTGGTTTATAAGCCTTAATTTTAAAATTCATGAGAAAAGATACGTAATGAGAAGATCATCCATGAGAACCATTATCACAGGAACAAGAGGGAGCAGCCCTGTATCTAAGAAGAAAGAAAAGTAATGCTTGGTTGACTGAACAAAGAACCACTAATAAAACCAAAATAAATATAAAAGTCTACAGATGATAGATGTTTGAACAGATTAGCCAAGAACAGAATAAAAAGGAACTTAAAAGCCTAATATCCTTATAAAATAAAATTACAATTATATAATTGCGAATATATTACATAATCTTCCGTTTGCGACCACAGCCAAGGAGTGGAGGAATGAAAGGCGCCACCAGGCAATGGAAGAGTGCAGTCCCTGGGGGAGGATGGGCTCTGGCAACTGGGGCCTCCCACTTCCCAGTGGAGTGACCTGAGGTAACACATTTAACCTTTCTAAACCTGTTTCCTAAATTGTTAGCCAGAATCATTTCTCAGAGCTAAAGTGAGGATAAATATATGCATTACTTATTTTAAAACACCCAGCACAGAGCTAGGACATAAAAGCAAAGTGCTTGGTAAGTAATATTTTCTCTTGTTTACTCCATTTCCTTTTTAAAAATTGAAAAAAAAAATAAGAAATGAGTTAAGAAAACAGGGGCATTTTGCTCTCTCCTCAGTAACATTTTTAAGAAGATGGATAATGACTTTTGAGACAGCAGTGTGGAATATGATAAAAGTCTTATATTTGGCTAGACTCAATCAAATCTGTTGGTTTCAGCAATTCCAAGCATGTGATTATATATGCAAAATATAGGCAAAATATTTCTCTAACTGTAAAATCACTGCGTAAATGTGGAGTTTGTTTAGGAGCTACTGGCAGAGGGTATCAATTGATCCACCAGTGAGTAAATAGCAAATTAAATCTAAAGATGACTATCTTTGTAAGGATGCTAGGAAGAACATTGAGAAAATTTCTTTAGATTGACAAAAGCAAAGAATGTCTTTCCAACATTATTCTCGGGTTGTAACAGTAGGAAAGTCCTGGTGCATAAAAATAAACAGAAGATGATGAGCACATCGGCTGTCCTCTACTGGGGCTTAGCAGGGGATGCCAAATCTCCACACACCACACAGGCGGTTTCCCTCCACTGCCCAGGAGGCAGCTGGCTTTCTATTTAGTTCTTACAGGAGCCCAGGACATCAAATTTTATTTCCAAACCCATGCTAATTTATGTAAGGCACGTCGTCTCTTCCATTTTGTAGCAAATCAAGTAACAAAAATCCGTGGAATCTATGCTCCTTAAGGGTAACGACCTGGGCCTTGATTGCAATGTCTAGCATACAACAATTATGCTATAAAAACAACATTGTGCAAAATTAAATATACAGTTCATACATTCAGTCATTCAAAAAACTGTCACACTCCGATTGTGTGCCAGCGTGTCCAGAAGGCCCTTCCAAGCCTGCAAGTCTCACTGTCAGTGAAGAAAATGTCCCGTTATTTGATGATTGTGGCTGCACAGATTGTTCGTAAGTGGTGATCTGCTTTATGACGAATGTTTCCTTCAGAAAAGGAAGTGATTTTTGAGACTTTGATAAATGGCAACCAAACGAAACAGAAGTTAAAGGAACACAAGATGACAAGAAGATAAAATAATGATTTCATTTATATGTAGGAATTCTTCAAGACAATGTAGCATTAAAGATCAAAATCAAGATGACAAGAGATTGTATCTTTTATAAAAGGTATGAAATACTCTGTTTTCTCCCTTTTGACTATAGCCTGTTCAATAATTTTTGCTGTGAATTTTGAGAGTCTTATTCTCTTTCCTGTAAAAGACTTCCAAAACTATCCTGGCAATCTACCTATGCAACTAACAAAAGCAACTCAGTTTACTTGATAGATTATGAGTTTAAACTGATGCCTTAAATTTGAGTTGAAAATGTATAGAAAGACAAAAATATATTAAGATAGTTACCCCAGAAATGAATCCTAGGGTTTGTGGAGGGCTAAATGGGGGCTGTTAAGTTTTGTTTTATAACATCCTATAGCTTTTGATGCTTTGTTATGATTACATCTCACTTTATAATGAAACATTTTGTAGCTCTAAAATACAAGAAATTAGACTTTAAAGAGGGGAGACAGCAATTTTCTCCATCAGGAATTTTATTTTTTGAATATTACCAGAAAGAGTACAAGAATGCTCTGTTTTATTATAAATCTAAAACACTTTCTCCTCAAATGAAATTGACCCATACGTATATTTTTTTAATTTTTGACAGTCCCGAATTATCTCCATGATGAGTTGTTGATTATTGAATGACACAGTTGTAATACTCAAAATGAAGAAGGATGTGCATATTTTATAAGAAGGCATCTGAGAAAAGATGAGGGGACAAGTAACACAACATGCCTTGGGGAAGTATTTTTATCTTTTGTATCTCTTCACATTGTAGAACTCTAGGGAATTTTATAAAAATACACCCATAAGACTTAGGTTGATGAAATATGTTTAAAGTTTTAAAATTAAATGGATATCCAAATGCAGATTATAAAGATAAATTTGAGATTCAAAAGCAGATTACAAACTACATGGAAATTATGGAAAAAGAATAAATATTCTTCATATGAATTGAAAACTATAGGGAATATTTCGAAAACTAGAATTCCAGGAATAGTGAATTAGTCATTAAACAAATGAGGAGATAGATAGATAGATAGATAGATAAGAATAGGTATAGAGATACACATCAAGATCTTCTTTCTGCTTGGGGATAAAAAACAGAGATAAATAGGACTTTTAAAATGAGAAATGCTCATCTGGGTGTGTCTGAAGTGTAAACAGTAGTGGTAGAATATTAAAAGACATCTTGACTACTTCAGAGTGACTATAACTAGGAATAATAGCTAACAATTATTGAGAGCTTATTTTATACCAAATCTTGTATTAAAGGCTTATTACTTCATTTAATATTCATAGAAACTTCTAAGGAATGTGCTATTCTTATATCGCATTTGCTTACACAGAAACTGATGTATCAGTTTGAGAAGTAAAAACATGTTCTCAAAGTCAATAGTTAAGATCTACCCTGAGCTATATGTTCAAGCCATGATTTAAAGCTCTACACTGCTGGATACAACATGATCTCAACATATATATGTTAAATGAAATGACAATTACTGTTGCTATATTTAAATACTGTATTTCTGTTAAAATACAGCAGTACTCTTTGGCCATTATGTTTCAGGTGGATCTTGATCCACAAAAACTATGTACTTTTATTTCAAAACTGGAATGTGGTAATGGCTTCACAAGGCTTCCTATATACTAAAAACCACTGCATTGTAAACTTCAAGTGGGTGAATGTTATATGTGAATTGCAGCTCAGTAAAGCTGTGAGAAAAAATAAATGCCTCCAGAATTGTTTTCATAAATAATTCACTATCTTTCAATACATTTTTGAAATGTATTTCAGAGCTATCTTCATTTCCAAAAATGCATTTTTAAGAAGTAGTCATTCCCTTTTGGATGAACATCAATTGACTCATATGAAATTAGTCTCTTTCCTGCAATTGCCACCAAGTAATTTTTCTTCCAGGATGTATTATTTTTAATAATCACATTTTGTCTAATTTGCTAGAATTTTGAGCTTTTAAATACAGCATGAACTCACTTACTGATCAATGAAAATTAATCTCATTTTCCAGATAAGCCAAATTTTTACTTGCAACATGGCTTCATTAAATACAGTTTATCTAGGAAATAAAATGCACTGATGTAGAATAACTCCACATCATTTAATGATAGACTTTATTAATAAGGTGAAACAGAACATTCTGCATGTTCAGTGATAAACTTTGAGTAATAACTCAAAAAGAAGAAATCAATCTGGAGTTAGATTTTCATAAGAGAAACGGCTTTTTAAAATTTTTTTCTGAACAATATTCTATATATCCAAAGAAAATAACTTACTTTGAATTTGTTTTTATTCTCCAAAACAAAGTTTTCAATTTCAAAAATCCTAAGCTGCTATTGATTTTAATAGAATATAACAACGTCCTTGTGAAGGTCTGTAATATTCTTCAACAAACACTTTTCAGGTAGCCTTGTGCAACATGATTTGGAAAATGCTGTTTTAGTCAATAAACAATGAGATCAAATAAAATACTATTTGGTCCCTTATTTATTGTGGTAAAATATACAAATATAAAATTCACCATTTTAAAGTGTACAATTCAATGTATTTAGTGCATTTGTAATGTTGTGTAACCATCACCACTATTTAGTTTCAGAACATTTTCACCAGTCCAAAAGGAAACTGTATATCCATTAAGCAGACCCTTCTCAATTTCCACATCCCCAGATCACTGGAAAATAATGACTCATCTGGTTTCTGGATTTGCCTATTCTGGATATTTCACTAAATGGAATCATGCTAACTGTGCACTTTTACATCTGGCTTCTTTCACTTAGCATAATGTTTTCAAGATTTATCCATGTTGTAGCATATACCAGTACTTCATTCCTTTTTATGACAAATTTGATTACATTGTATGGATATACCACATTTTGTTTACCCATTCATCCGTTGATGAATATTTGGGTTGTTTCCACTTTTTGGCTATTATTTTAGCAGTATATTTTGCTTCCTTTTATGGATACCATACACATCATGTGATATGTTCCTGTCCCAAACAAAAATTAAGAAAATAATAATATAAGATTTGGGGAAAACTATTTTCATTTTAAATACTAAAAACATTATATATCTTTCCAGGATGTAATGCATCCTTCACATACCAAAAATAAAATCCATATTCTCAATGAAGCATGAAACTCGCTGAGTTTCAAAGATACGATAAAATACAAGGTTGATAGCCAAGAACCTACTTGACATATAAGTCGGATATCTTGTACACATTTCAAACTTAATATGTCCAAAACTGAATTATCTCCACATCCATACTAAACTTTTCTTTTGGCTTTCTCCATTAACTGCGTTATTCCAGTGACTCCAGCCCAAAGCCTGGTAGATATTCTTAGCACACTCTTTCCCTTATTACCAATGTAAAATTTATCTTCAAACCCTGTGCATTCAAAATACAAATGGCTTGAACTCTTTCACTTTTCTTTTTTCCAATGGCATTCCTCTAGACCAAATCACCATAGTGTTTTACCTTCTTGTTTTCGCCATTTCAAAATTTATTCTCCTCCAAAAAGGGGATCTCTTAAGCATTTATTTTTATTTCATAGTTGTACATACTTTTGGGGTATATGTGATGTTTTGATACATGCATGCTGTAAGTAACAATCAAATCAGGGTAACTAGGATATCCATCACCTCAACATTTATTTTTTTCTTCATGTTGGGAACAATACAATTCTTCTCTTCTAGCTATTTTGAAATACACAATAAATTGCTGTTTACTCTAATTTCCTTACTGTACTATCACACACTGGAACTTACTTCTAACTGTATTTTTGTACCCATTATGTCACCTCTTTGCTTTTAAGCCTCTGGAGATGTTTGCTCCTCTTAAAGTAAAATTCCAATCCTCAATATGACCTATTAGTCTCTTGATTTGCTCTCTGACTTGCTCACCAAATTCATCCAATAGCTCTCTCTCCTCCTTTGGCCCCAGCAACATCAGCCTTTTGTCAGCATCTCTACACCATGCTGTTCTAGAACCTTCCCAAATGCTGTCTTAATTCCCCAACATCACCTAACGATTCATTTAGCAACTTCCTGCTCACCTTTCAGGCCTCTGTCTCTATGGTATGTTCTCCAAACCCTCTCCCAACTCTTCCATTAGGGTGTCCCAATGCTTTTCCTTTGAAATGAACGGAATTCATTCTGTTCTTAGCACTTAATGTGGTTTATTATTCTGCATGTTTTTAGCTGTTTATTTGTATAATCACTCACTCCCACAGTAGACTTAAGCTCACTGGGGATTTTCACAGTAAGAAACAAATCACCTTCTTTTAAATCAAAGAATTATATATCACTTAAGTCAATGTTATTCTTTGGTTTCTAAAATAGCTCATTTAATTAAGATTTCCATAAAATATTAGAAACTAGGGATAGTGATTGTATTAATTTTATCCCTTCAGTTTTATAGATGAAGAAAATGAAAGGCTTGCCCGGTAACTGATTCTGAAGAGCAGCGGGTCTAATCTTGTTAGGAAAACAATGGTTAGTAAAATAAGCCACTACCTGGGGAAAAAATATCTGAAAGAATGTCAATCCAAATTACATAAGTGATTTCAATTAAAGCAATTTCAATTTATACTAATCAGGTGAGTTCTGGCCACTAGCTTCATTTTTCTTTCTTTTTTTTTTTTTTATTCAAGCTCAATTGTACCCAATTGCCTTTAATATATAAATTTACAGATAGAACAGATTTAGAGTGCTCTAATATACCCATCGTTGATGCAGTGCTATCTGCAGATTACGTTTTTTACTGGTGTGTTAGAATATCATTGCTTCCACTTACTCTTTAATTCTGAGTTTGCCCCTCTGATCATAACCTTTTTCAATAGATAATGAGCCAAATCTACTTGGCTTTCAGCCATTGCCTTTCAGGACAAGAAACAGATACGCAGTAAAAAGTAAAGACTGCTACTCTTTCTTTTCTTTATTTTTATAATTAATGAGTCTAACACATTTTCTTGAAATAAAATCTATCAGAACCATTTAAATATTCAGTGGGCACATCAGTTCTCCTGAAGATACGTACTATTCTTTTAAAAGAAGTTAGAGAATTTATAGAAAAGATCATGAGCTACAGATGGAACAGCTCTTGAAAGCCAAGATTCAAAATCTGCCCCCTTTTTGGCAGAATAGAGCTACATATGTTGTAGGGAGGTGACACTCCTGTGGGGGACAGGAAGATGATTTCTCTATACATGAAAACAGCTTGTAACCTGGCCAAAGAAAATGTGCTTGCACTACATACAATAAACCTTTTCCAAACCAGAAACTCCTGACTGGGCTGCTTCACTATTAAAACCTCAGGAGATCCTTTACACATCACTGTCCAGTCTTACAAGCCAGATATCAAACATAATTTAGAAAACATACTTTCTCAAAGGAAATATTTTTCATATTTTATTTTTGTAGGGGATTTTTCAAAAAATCAACTACATACCTATTGTGCATCATCCAATCAAATATGTGGCTGTAGTCATGGCTTCAGCCATCGGGCAATAATGCATTTGAGGAGTTTTATAAATTTTTTTTCTACCTTATGCATTACATAGACTGCCTAGAAAGTTGGAATTTGTTTAAATATGTTCAGCAGACACATGCTGGTCACCCATGAATTCAGAGTTCTAATGCCAATGTAAAGTGGAAGGTTCACTCTAGAACATTTCAAGGCCTCCAAGTTTCTGCCACTGGGAGAAACTATAATCTCCTTAAGTATAAGATGCCTTAGATTCCACCTATTACAGATACAGATACAGGAAAGGCAGAAAGCCAAGCCTGTTTTGGAGATTCAAATGGATATTATATTTTTCAGGGTTTAAGGGTTGCAGCATTTCCTTTAGCATTTTCCAAGATGGACAGTATTTTGAACTGTACCTTATAAACACAACTAAATTGGAAGTTCCATTAAAAACAGTATATTTTATGTTTATCTACAAAATGGAAGAATTTCTGTTTTAATTATTATCTAATTTTGAATTACTACTTAATTACAACAGGATGGTGCTCAATTTGATAAGTATAATTCTAAGAAAAAGCTTTATCCTGATTAAGATAGAGAAGCCACATGAAATGTTCAAAAGTGGTTTTTAAAAAGAAACTATTTTTATGCTGTGAATGTTCTATAAAAGAATACAAAGCATTCTAGGAAGGAAGTATATCAGTTTTATATCACTGATTAGACAGATTGTGCCTTCCAGGTTTCTTCTACTGGAAGAATATATAAACTCTTTCTGCAGAAGATGTCTTAGATGACACATATTGCAAATACAGGAAAATGAGATAGGTTGTTGAGAAGATTCCAGGAACTACAGTGTTTCTTGGTGGTTTAAGGATTGCAAGAGCAAATAGGAAAAAGAATAGAAACTAAAAAATTAGTTCTGTACAGTGAATAAACTCAAGATGAAGGAGAAATAGTGATGGTAAAGTCAAACAAAGAAAAAAAATGATGCACTGCCTACTCAACAAAGGTAGTTTATGTATTTTTATTTTTTGTTGTACAATAGGCTATACCTCACATTAATCGCAAAAGTTGAATCTAAATATCTGGCACCATTTATTATTTTGAACATAAACATTTAAAGGTCAATATAGACATTTATGTGTGGTGCAAAATAAGAAAATTAGGTACTATCTGAAAGGTACTTTTTAGGAATATCCATTATATACCCAAATAATAAGATGTCAACTGAACGGTAGTTTATTAAGTGGGGTTATATATCAAATTATTTCCAAACAATCTTGGATTTAAATCTTGAGTTTCCAATGACAGTTTTCTAATGAATAGCAATCTGAATCTGGATAAACCATGTAATCTTTCTAAGCCTCATCTAAAAAACAGGGATAATTTTCCTTACCTTACAGTGTTAAATGAGATAATGCACAAAAACACTTCTAGAAGTGTATAATTGAATTGAACACAAAGGCCAGTCTATGTTTGAAGTTGGGAGAGAATGATGAATCCATCAGACTAGCAAATACTTTGTGTGCATGATAAAGATGTGTTCACAGACAGGAGTCAATGAAACCGCTCCTCAGTGCCTCCCTGTGTCGCCTCATAGTGCACTCCATGGTCAGTGACCCAAGCTGCCCGGAGTGAGATCTCTGCCAGGTCTGAGGACCCTGGGGCTGCATACTGGCCAAACTCTTAGATCAGTAGATTGGGAGGGGGCCAAGACAGCATTCAAGGGTCCACCATCTGCCAAATAAATTATATATTCCCACATTCCATTTCTCAATTGGTCATTGGGCCCCAAGAAGGCCTGGACATGGGCCACCACAGTTACAGTAAATGTTAAACTTGCCTGCTAACTATTTTCATTCTATTATATTATATATTTCTTAGATTTTATTTCAGTGGAAAAATTAATGTCTCGAAAAGATTAAAACATATATTAAAGTTAAGACTAATCGTAGTTTGTCTCAATAGATTAGTAGTCTAATCAATCAACTGGCTGAACTTTATTTATTTCTACATGACATTCTGCTGGAATATTCAGACAGAAGAATAGCAAGGTGAAATTTTAATTATTTTAGCACCTTTGGCCTATTATATTGACTTTTAGGTACAGTATTGTGAAATATATACCCAGATCCTTTTAATAGCCCTGTGGCTGCCAGTATCTGCTCACCTTTAATCTCTTAGCTCTTAATTACTTCTCTCTGTAGTCAGAATGACATTTCCAAAATGCTAACTTAAGCATATCATTCATGTTATTAATCTATTTTCAAAAGGCTTTCCATGTCTCAGAATGAATTTTACTCATCTCTCATACTTCCTTCTTTGTGTTCTGTACTCTTGTGATACTGAATGACTTTAAGTTCTTTCTCTTCAGCATTGTACATGGGCTGTATTTGTGCTAGGACAACCTTTCCCTTTAAAATTTTCTTACGTGGGTCCAGTCCCTGCAGACTGAGTTCTCACATCCTTGCCAAGTCCTGACCCTCTCTGGCTCATTGAAGGCCTTCCCCTGCCATTCCCCCTGTTGCATCATTAAATCTCTCTTCGTACTATTTCATCAGCCATGATATCCAGACATGCGTAGCTATTACCTATGTTGGCTATTTTAATATCTTCACACAGCTTTCCCCGAAGTTATTTCCCATAATAACCTAGCCAATTGCTCCCAACATTCCTTCATCTATGATGCATCCCCTATTCACCAGTATTAATTTGAGAACTGCTTCCTATACCTTCTGAGGAATGAAACAGGTGGCAAGAAAAGTACTTACTGAAAATATCTAGATTTTTGCAGTTACCTGTCACAAATATGAAACTCCCCTTTGTTGGCTTCTATGTATGTTGCAGGTGGGGCATTACGAAATATTTGATCTATTCTAACCTATCTAACCTTGGTTACAGCCACAGTCTCCTGGCTCCTGCTTCTTTTACTTTTGCTCATCCCCAACCCCGCAACCAGGATGCGTAATCTTTGACAAATTCAAATTGGATTTTGTCACTCCCCTTGCCTCAGGTCTTTCAGTACCTTCAATGCTTTCATTTTGGATTTAATGAATTTCCATGAACATTATACCTGATGTTTATAAAACAGAATGAAAGCGTGGGAAAAATCAAACTAAAATACAAATATAATTCAGATAAAAAGAAAATGCAATGTGAGTGCATCACAACTAGCCAGATGCACAGATCATTTACTTATTCATGAATCCAAAAATGTTTCTTGCTGGCACTGTGCACTAGGCATGAGGCATGAAAATGGATGCTCAACAGTGAACAAGGCAGACACACTCCCTGCCCCTATTCGCTGGAAGAGACGGAATGGATCTGCCTTGCCATAGTCTAGTCAAGTCCACTGACTCGATCCCTGTGAAAACCTCACCTTCCTTGCTTTAGGATTCAATTTTGTTTATCATTAATCTGAATTAATTGTTCTTGATGTGAGAGGAGGCCACCAGACTTATTTCAGACCCTTGCTCCTGTCATTTTCTCCTGTGCATTTTTCGGAGTTGCCCCTTCTATATTGTCCTTCCTGATCTGTCCACATTTGTGGATCTTCCCAGGTCAATCACAAAGGGAAAGAAAAGGATATCTCAGGAACGTTTCCCACACACCTTCTTCTTGTTGTAGACATATTTATTCTGTCCCACAAATCCCTTAATATGAGATCAGCATTTCTGTCACTCCCAGCTTATTATCAGTGACTTCAAACAGGACACTGCTCCTGTCCTTATCATCAGTAAATGCCAGTTTTTAATTGGAAAGAGAGAGATGAATCCCGAGCAAAAGCCACTTTGAAAGAGGTTTAAAGGCATGAGGAAATGCTGAAGTCCTAAGGGGGTTTTAGATGATCAAGAGCAATGTGGGAGAAGAATGTCGCCTGCTTACAAGAATCTATCACTGACAAAGAGCTCTGTCGTGTCCTATGTCACCAATGTTTCATCCAGAAATGCCACAAATAGATCCAGAAGAAAGGACTTGAGCCTGTCCTGATCCAAATCATCCCTGTTTAGACCGGCCAACCTTCTTTCCTATATCACTGTGCTGAGTTCTGAGTCTCTGGTCTTTCTGCCTGGCTTCCAGCCAGTCCCTCTGGAGGAAAGAGGAAAAAAGTGAAACAAAAGTGAAGGTAAAAGGGAGAAAAATCACACAGAACAGACTCTTGTCTCACTTTTCACATTCTCTTGGATTCAGCACCTACCTTCCTTTTCTATGTTTATTATAATCATCCACAGATTTTCATACTTTTTCTACCTACTTTTTATACACTGACAAAGAAAGAGAGACAGAAAGAGAAAGATATTCATCAGGAGAAAACATAATTATCTAGTATTCAGAAATCAAATGGAAGCAGGGCAAGTCCAATGAATATGAAGTAACATGCTTTTGGATAAAAGCATCTTGAATTTCCTCTGAGCCCCCCCGCCCCTCGTCAATAATTCACCAGAGGTCTTGACCAGGGACATTAGAATAAATCAGCATTAGTAGGAACCTTTCAAATTATTTAATTAACCAATCTCTTTCCATTTGTACAATTTTCATTTTGCAAATCCTCATCCAATGACATTTGGGTAGTGATTCCATCCATCCCTATGGATATTCAACATCAGTTCCTATATGTTTACTAGCAAATGTTTATAGGCTCTCATACATATTGAAAAACAGGTCAGTGGGTTTACAGGAGATTGATTTTCTGTGTTTAAGCCTTATTTATTATCATTGTTACATGTCAAGGAATAAGATCAGTGTATGCCATTCAAGATTCAGTGGGAAAAAAATCTCTATTCTTATATACTCAAAGCTTTAAGGAGCAAATGCCTTGAGAACAAATGCCTTGCTCTGATATTATTTCAAGATTCGGTATTGCATTTTTGCAGTAAATACAGAAAATAGGAGGGCCTATTTGCATGGACTAATTGAAACTGGAAAATAAATAAAATCTCAGCATTCAAATTTAAGGAAATATTTTATCTGATATAAAAAAGGACAATTCTCAAGGTAAATGTTGATTTTGTATTTACCAAATTATCTCTAAAAATAACAGTAACAGTAATGCTAAATAAATCTAATTTGATACAAAATGCCATATATATATTGTGACACTTGTGGGAAAAATTAATGGAATTTTATTTTGATTTTTTAATGAACACCTGAAACCACAGTGTATGTTAAAGAATTGCATGGGGAAACAAACTCTGATTGGCTATTACTGTGCATTGTTGGACTAAAACCTGTATACCTCAGAGTCCTGCACAGTTTCCATAGAAACACAGCAAGAGCTAGTGTAAAAGCTACAGTTATTTCCAGACAAAAGACTTGCCTGAGCTTTCATTTCAGCACACACAAAATCTGAAGAACAAAGACTGTCTTTAAAAATAGAAAGGAAAATTTTTAATTTACTAAATATCAAAACAAAATGATTTGCATTAGTAATAATACACCATTTCATAAATATATTTAAAAAATATCCTTCAAAACAAATTAATTGGAAGAATAAAATGTCCTTAATTATTTCATTAATCCATATATCAAATTAATGAAACCCAGTTCTATAAAGTTTGTTGCCTAACACAGCTTGAATTTCATCAGCATAATTGAAAACTCCCATTGTCTAAATTCCACTAAGGACAATCGAGTTTTGTAGACCACATTTCTGTTATATGTCACTGTTTTTAATTTATATTTGACTGTATCTGTTTTTGTTTCTCTCTTCTGTACCAAAGGTCCATAAGAAGGTCAGTAATCAACTATTGGATTAATAACATAGTATCAAATATAATTCACCCTGCTAATTATTTTAAAACAATAATAATTTTATTAATCTTATTTGTATAAAATCTAAAGCCTTCAAATAGTACAGCATTGGATTCCTCTCCCTTCCCAATCTGTAAGACTTAACACTGAAGTATTTGAAATATATGTTCGAAAATGGGGACATTAACATCGTCAAATAATAAAGCCAATCTGACTTCTATTTTACAAAAATCTTCCAATGTTTTATTTTGGCATAGAATCCAGCAATATATTAGTGCAAAGGGAAACTAAAAACATTCAGCCACTGGGCTTTTTAGATAAAATAATTTGTCCTGAGTAAATTTCATATTCTATACAATGAAGAATCTTCTATATAATGGTAAGATCTTTGTAACAATTGAACAACAGAGCAAAGAACACATGTCAATGTCAACATTAGATCATTAAACTATAATTAATCAATAAAAATCTCAGTCATGACTGTCTAATAAAGGGTGTTTTTAATAGAAAACACAAGTCATTAAAAAGGTTTTATAAAACAGTTATTTTCTATCTCAGTTTATGAAATTGATGCTATATTAAAAAACATTCTCAAACATCTGATAATAGGTTGAATTTTGTTCATTTGTTGTTTTCAATTAAGAATGTCCAAAATATAGTTTTTGTTCTTAAATGAACCAGATGATCCCCAAAATTTGATCCAACTGTTTATCAATATAAATATAAAATAATATTAGGATATAAGGTGAGCAGCTGTATGCGGTGCTACCATTCTTATTATCTGTGTTGTATGTGAGTGTATAAAATGTACCATGTCTAAGAAGGTTCACATCCATAAAAGTTTAATGTTAGGCTGAAACGTGTGTAATTATTTACAGCCATTCTAGAACTCTGCAAGGCCATATAAAGTGGTATCTCCAAAATATCTGCAGCTGAGAGTAATATCTCTGTGTCAAATAAACGATGTTAACCTCATAAAATTTCAAAAGGCTGAGGAATCTAGATTCAATCAAGCATAAAACATGAATTTTATGAGGACCCTAGATATTTTGTAGCCACCAAAGAACACAAATGGGAAAGGACAAGTTGTTTTCTCTGTTTTGAAGATTCCCAAATAAAAGTCAGCATAAAAGAGCCAACATTTCTATAATGCTGTTTCTCCAAAGTCCTGTCTGACAAAAGGAAAGTGAGAACTCTGTTGTTTAGCACAGATATTCAGGATTTCACTAAAACCTCTAGATTGTTCCATTAACCCAAATGTTGTTTCATCCTGCTAATAATTTTTAATCCTCTACTATCCACTAAACATTTTGTATTTCAAAATCAAATGGAAAAAATTGCAAATTTGACAGAGCAGAGGAAAAAAAATGGTAGCTTCCTTCCCAAATGCCTTGCTTTCATATTCCCTTCAAGGACTATCTACTAAATTTCAAAACTTCTAAAAGGAAGAAATTAAAAAATTTCTGATAAAACACATCATGTGTAAAATACACTCCCCCAAAATAGTCTGCTCTTTTCAGATAAGCCAATTAAATGTTTACTGAAACAGCCATTTTTTCCCCTACTTTGAATCAACAAGCTGGAGAAAGCTAAGTTATAAATCTATCTATATATCGGCCTGCTGAGATGAAAGCATAAAAAGAGAGGTGACATTTTATCCTGTATAGGCTAACACTGAACTAGAATACTAAATAGGAAACCTTGAGAAAAAAGTAAAAATGTCAAAAGACACTAATCAATTCACACTGAATTCCAGGAATCCTTTGGATTATAAAAAGCCAAGGACACAATATACCTGACACCACTATTAATTTGTGGTGTGAGAAGTACCATAAACACTGCAAGAAGTTGAAACCAGAGATTTTTTTAGAGGGACAATAAAAGAGATAACACATTGGTGAGAAAAAGCTTTTTCAAAAAGAGAAAGACTCTTAATGGCAAGAATCTTAATAAAACTTTCTTAGATAAAAATTTCAATTCAATATTATACTAAGAGACTATCTGAAAAGTGTCCCATTTTGAACTGACTTACCCCCTGTGTTAAGTCAATTTATATGTAAATTCTATGGAAAATTAGGTTAATGTGCCTTTTTCATGTAACTGACAGTAAGAGCAAATGTATCTTGCTACTTGGCTTCCAAACAAAGGCCTAGGCACAACCTTACTGTTAGGAAGGGAATGGAGAAGGAGGAACAGAAGCTCAAGCTCTGAAAGAGCAAACTGTGCCGATTCATGATGTCAAAACTTGAGCTGCTGCCAAAAAAATCAGGTGTGCAAGGGATCTATAAGCATATTCTGACTTGTTCAGTGTCTAATATATTCAAACATTGATCTTGGAACCATGGCAAGGGTTAGCAATGACTAAGAAGTTGCCCTGGGAAACCAATTTTATAAATAGGCAAAGTGAGAATCCCCACTTAAATAGTATTTAGTTTCATGATATACTTTTTTTTCATAGTAAAGTTTTATGCCCCCTTTGAAGGTTACTATTCCACTTCACATTTTCACATTTATTTATCCAACCCCCACCATGATTTTTAAAATACTCTAATACATTTTAATACATATAAAGGGATAGATATATAAAACAAGTGGAGATTCTAGGAACAAAGGGAAGATAAATGCATATCCACTGACATAGTGAAACCAAATAGTGACATAAGTCTACAAATCACATATTGTCAAGGCCTATGTACCCAAATCAAATGGATCAGAGAATCAGCATTGTTAAAATGTCCTTACTATCCAAAGTGATTTACGGATTTAATGCAATCCCCATCAAAATACCAACATTGTTTTTCACAGATCTAGAAAAAATAATTCTATGCTTTGTTTAGAACCGGAAAAGAATACGAATAGTCAAAGCAACCTTAAGCAAAAGGAACAAATATGGAGACATCAATTTATCAGACTTCAAGCTATACTACAAGGCTATAGTAACCAAAACAACATGATACTGGCACAAAAATAGAGACACAGACCAATGGAACAGAACAGAGAACTGAGTTATAAAACCATCCACATATTGCCATCTGATCTTTGACAAAGCAGACAGCAATATACACTAGGGAGAAGAATCCCTATTCAATAAATGGTGCTGGGAAAATTGGACAGCTGCATGTGTAAGATTGAAATAGGATCCATATCTCTCACCACTTATAAAAATTAATTCAAGATGAATAAAAGACTTAAATCTAAGACATGAAACCATAAGAATTCTAGAAAAAAGTGTTGGATAAACTCTTATAGACATCAGCGTAGGCAAAAAATTTATGAAGAAGACATCAATGGGAATCACAGCAACAACAAAAATAAATAAACGGAACTTGGTTAAACTAAAAAACTTCTGCACAGCCAAGGAAACAATCAACAGAGCAAATAGATAACCCACAGAATGGGAGAAAATATTTGCATGCTATACATCCAATAACCAGAACCTACAAAGAACTCAAGCAAATCAGCAAAAAAAAAATAATAATAATTAAATAATTCCATTAAAAAGTGGGCAAAAAACAAACACAAGCTTTTCAAAAGAAGACAGACTAATGGCGAATAAACATATAAAAAAATGCTCAATGTCTCTAATTATCAGGGAAATGCAAATCAAAACCACAATGAAATATCACCTAACCCCAGTGAGAATGGCTTTTATCAAAAAGTCCCAAAATAATAGATGCTGGCATGGATGCAAAAAGAAAGGAACACTTACATGCTGTTGGTCGGACTGCGAACTAGTGCAATCTCTATGGAAAACTGTACGGAGATTCCTCAAAAAAAATGAAGATAGAACTACTGTTTGATCCAGCTATCCCACTACTGCATATATACCCAAAGGAAAAAAAGTCATTTTATCAAAAAGACACTTGCACTAGAATGTTTACTGCAGCACAATTTCACAATTGAAAAGATGTGGAATCAATCCAAGTGCACATCAATTCATGACTGGATTAATAAAATATGGTATATGTACACCATGGAGTACTACTCAGCCATAAAAAATGAATTAATACCTTGTGCAACAATCTAGATGGAACTGGAGACTATTCTCCTAAGTGTGGTATTGCAAGAATGGAAAAAACAAATACCACATGCACTCACTATTATGTTGGAACTGACCAATCAGCACTCATGTGCACAGATGGAAGTAAAACTCAATGGAAATCATGCAGGTGGGAGGAGGAAGGAGGAGATGGGTGAAATCATACCTATTGGTACAATGTACACTATCTGGGTAATGTGTACACTTATAACTTTGACTCAAGCAGTATAAAAGCAATCCATGTAACCAGTACATTTGTAACCCCATAATATTCTGGAAAAAAAAAACAACAGCAGCAATCCCTACGTAAAGAAAATCTATTCTTCCCAAAAAGCAAAGCAACAAAGTGTGTGTGTGTGTGTGTGTGTGTGTGTGTGTGTGTGTGTTTAATAACAAAATTTATAAATGCCCAACTTAATTTTAGGCCATCCAAGTAGGAATGGACGCATGGATGAAGGAAGACTGCGGCAGAGAAGAGGTAAGCAAATGCAAGATAATGAGGTAAACTGTCATTATGGAAATATACCTAGGCTTTGGAGAAAAAGAGTTTTGGGTTTGAATCCCAGTTCTGCCAGTTCTGGCAATTACTGTGGGACTAGATTCAATAAGAGCCTAATATATTAGGTATGAAGGTGACAGGTTTTATTTACTGTCTTTATAAAAAATAGCAATCAGCCTTTCAGAGTCTTAGCGAGTGGGTTTAATATTATCCAATACTGAATTTATTACACAAGATGTGTAATAAATAAAATTACACATCTTGGTCCCTATCTTGTAGTAGGCACTCAGCAAATAATAAAATGTATTTTTGCAATTAGTTTACCCTAAACATGTAGTTATTTCTCTATGTAACACTGAATTATGAGACAGAGAACATTTTTTTCTTTATTAGCTTAGTAAAAAAATGGAAACAAAAATATTCTCTGCAAGAGTCCACAAATGTATGTGTTATGTCTACTTATAAGTTATGGGATTAACCTCCATACTTTACAATTAATAACACAACCAAGTTTTAACTACATAATATCAAAACATTATAAATCTTAAACATAATTTATTAACAGGATATCAAATTAGCATAAATTAATTTGTTAAATTAAAATCTTCAGGCTTCTCTTCAGTGCTATTAGAATACAATAATGTGTCCAATATATTATCTGTAGGTGATAAAGACCATGGGACTTTATTCAATTTTCTTAGAGAAAAATAGATTTCATTCTGATGTAGGGAAACTGTGAAGAATAACTAATGAAACATTTTTTATGAGTAGGTTCCTCAGATGATACCACAGCAATTATCTTTCCTTTAAACACCTTACATATCAACTAGAATTACCCCATAAAAGGACAGTTTGACATTTAAAAGAATGTCATTAATTAGCCCTTTTGGTATTTATAGAACAGCAATCCTATAAACTACTTTCTTTAGCATTTATTTATTTATCTCTCATTTATTTGACAGCACAAAGGGGCACAGATTTGCATCTAATCTGCTTACCTTTCACCATTTCTCAACTCTGACTTGACTACAATGTTTACTCAAAATGTCAGAGCATAACTCCAGGACTATTAGGGCAGACCCACCAGAATTCTGTTTTCTTTTGGGATCAAAGTTTCTGTGGGAAAAATATTCTAAGGGAACATGAAGCATTTAAATCTAGGCTATAAATATTAGACTTATCTTAAAACAGTTGCTATTATTTAAAATTCAAGCTTGGGATCTGTCACTGACAATTATCCAATAGTCAAGGTCTACTGGCTTGCCCAACTAAATATTTGAGATGATGACAAGGAAAGCTCTGTAGAGTAGAAGGAAATCAAACATCATAGTGATTTTCTTATTAAAGCCTCCTCAGTTTTTTTCCACTGAGTATGACATAGGTGATTATAATTACCTAATAATTTTATCCCCTTAATAATATATTAATATATCAATTAAATATATAAAACATAGCATAATTACAATATATAATAAAAACACATTATTATATAATTATAATGTAAACTATATCAATAATTACTTTATATTAATGGCTTATAAATTACTATATAATTATATTTATATATAATTATATATCATTATATTGATTATACAACTGGAATACAACTTACTAATTCTTTACATAATTAATTCTTTAGTAATTCTTGTTATATAACATTAGTCAGTAATTGAGATAAAATCTGTCTCACAAAATGGTATTTCAGCAAAAAAAAAAAATAGCTGCTAGTAAGTTATCAAGTTCTCAAAAATGTTTGAGTAAATGACGGGAGAGCGGCTGCATGCTATCTTTATTCTGCCCCACCCACTCTGGTTTGTTACCTATCTCTGTGAACACTGTTGTTTCTCATGACATTGCCTGTTTAAATCTCACCTAACTTGATGTAATAACTGTTAAGCATTTGATGTGTAAGTCCTTATAAACATTCCCTTACATATAAAAAATATTTTGAAACTATCATGAACACAGAGAGTGATTCTGTTTCGGTTTTATAATATATACTGGACATCCTCCCAAATCACTCTATGCAGACTTATTTCATTCTTTTCAAAGGCACGTCATATTTCAGAGTAGAGCTTAGGCTCTACTATGAACCAATTGTCTACGGGATAACATCCTAGTGGTTTCCAGTGTAGTTAAAGGGTTTTAGATGGAGGAACATGAATATGTCTTTGCCTTAGGGATACTGTTCTAACACAGCTTCTCAAGTCTCAGGGTCTTTAAGAATGTAAGCTACCATCACCAAGTCAAATCAGGGGCAATCTGCTCCACCCATCTCTAGAAGAAAACATCTGGTTAGATAAGATCAAACCCAGGTTGTAATTTTGGTCCTTCCTTTTCTTATTCCCTCTATGTCAAGCTGGCCATCCATCAAGTTCTGCCAGTGCTATAGGCCAATGTCTGTCCAATCTCATCATATCCCTACCATTCTATGAACATTTCAATTCTAAAAAAGAAAAGTAGATTATTGTAATCACTTACTTACATATCCTTCCCAGTGTATATTTCTGAATCCTTTCTTTAAAGCATAGTTTTACAACATCACTCTCATTTTCATAACATTCAAGACTCATATAGCATAATGATCACAAGCAGAGGGACAAGTCATGAACATCCCTAAAGCCCAGGTTTCTCAACTATCAAATGTGAAAATAATAATGGTGTCTATCTCATTGGATTACTGCAAGCCTGGACCATGGAAAGGCTCAGTGAATCATCACATTATCATTATCATTACCAAATTCTGCTATTTAGAGTCTGAAAAACTGAGGCTAAAATTTTCCTATCTTCTGGTCCCAATTTTATTTCACAGACCATTCTTCCCTATGCCCTAAGATAAACAAAGAGGACATTTTAGTGTGTCTCAAAATTCGTTTTCCTCTTACACCTGGGCTTTTGTTAAGACTGTTTTTCTTTATGGAATATGATATGGCCCATTTCCACCCTTCAAAATCTTCATCAATCTTGAAGGTTCACACAAAAAATTCACCTTTATGTGGAATCTTCCTAAAATCCCAACTAAAAAAACACTAAGGAAATCATACCCAGCCCTCTAAGAACTGTAAAAGTTCTCCATCATGTTTTTCCCCATACTAAGTCATATGTTCTTTGGAGATAGAAATATTGCTTTGTTTATCATTGTCTTCTTTATGGTCCTTTGTTATACAATACAACAAATTAACAAAACTCAAGTGCAGTTATACTTTCCTATATAAATTTATAAAAGTCAATATAAATGTATTACAAATTTATTATATGTTAAAGTCTTTATAAATTTATGACATCTGATTAACCAGTAGAAAGACAGGCCAAACAAGAAATATTATCTCAGAATATTTGCAATTATGGAAATCACAGACAAGTCATTATTACCTTATACATTTAAACTATTTACATTCCATAAATAATATAAATTGCATTAGTTATAGCATATACCTTAAGGAATAGAGCTGATTAATAAATAATTGTCAGGATTAAGTAGTGAAAATAATTATTCTCATTTCTTTTTCCTTTAAAATATGGTGTTATCATCTGAACTAGTAAAATACTATTTACATACAGAAAGAATGGATCAATGATTATTCTAAAATAAACATTTAATCTTATTTTGTTGTCAATATACTGAGTAAAATCAATGCATAACTGGCAATATTCATGTCTCTAAAACACATTTGGAAAAACACATTTGGTAATAACTTAGCAACAATGAAATAAAACTCATAAAAAGTAATACTACTAAATTATTTTCAAATTTTTCTAGTTTAATTTGTGTCCTTGTTTTATTTATTTAAATGAGAAATGCTTTGAATTAATTTGGATTCCTTACAAAGTAATTTTCTTCTTTTGCTATAACAGTAATGATTCTAAACATAAACATAATTTTTTAAGTAGTCAGGCACTGACTTATCAACCCATTTTAATCTACATAAGAAACCTAACTCTAATAGAATTTGTTTTAGGTTAAGTCATATCAATTTCACCAATGAAATTTTTTGTTAAGAATTGATAAAGAAATAGCATAATTATAAATTATTCACGGTAAAAGTCATATTTTTCTCCATTTTCACTGGAAATTCTTTTAATCCTTCTAACTTTAACATTTCATAAATTAAATTATTTAGGAAATTTGATATTTGTGAAAAACTTAATTTAACACTACAAAAGGAAATTTAATATATTGCCTAAAGCAATGCACAGTCTATTGAAGCACAACATTAAAGCCTATTATTTATTTGTGCCAACTTATATGCTTTATATAATTAGATAAGACGAATGCATATTTTGATTTGATTCATTATGGCAGAGCTAGTAAATGGAACATGTGAGTATTGATACAATTTTGTGAATTGTATATTTTAAATGTTTTATACTTTAACTGGTAAAATTCTATCAGGATTCACATAGATAAGAACTATTCACATTATTTTACGGTTTCCCATTTTCTCACTTATAGTATTTACAGAGAAGAACATTAAATAGTTATAAATAATTTTTTTAATTAAAAGTTCAAAGCTGAGGAGAAAAATCAGGATTAATGTAGAAGGGTTCAAATTCATTCTATGAGATATATCCTATTTGCAGAGCCGTAGAGTACCTCTCTGAAATATTTATTAATTACAGTGATAGTTTTCACATATGTCCACAAATTTTTTGATATTCCTTCCTCCAGGAAGTGGAGCTTAATTCATCCCTCTTTAAGTGTAGGATGGACTTAATGACTCACTTTTAATAAATTTAGTTTGAAAAAGGAAAAATATTAACTTTATAATGAAGCAACCAAGTTGCAACCAAGCAACTTGGATTGGATAAGGACAGCACCTTATCCAAGGGATCAGTATGAACATTCCCAGTAATAAATAATGTTGATAACACGAACTCCCTAATATGATGTGATGAGAGAGGAAAGAGGCACATCACTTCTGCAGTCTCCTTCCCTCAAATCCACAACCCCAGTCTAATTGTAAGAAAATATCAAACACAAAATGAGACAAATTCTACAAAATACTTAACTAGTATTCTTCAAAAGTGTTAGGTCACGTAAAACAAAGAAATATGGAAACACTGTCATGGATTGGAGGAAACCAAGGGGATATGATGACTAAATGCAACACAATATCTTGGCTTGGACCCTAGAACATTGAATGACAATGGATAATATTAGTAAATCCAAATACAGTGCAGTTAATTGGAGAGTATTATATCAAAGTTAATTTATCAGTTTTGATAAATGTACTGTGGTTATATAAGCACTAGGGGAAGCTAGGTGAAGTGTATATTGGAAGTTTCTGTACTATCTGTGCAATGCTTTTGTAAATTTAAAATTATTTCAAAATTAAACTAGTGAAGGAGAAATTCATTCCTCAACTAAATGAAATAATGAATGTGAGCTCTAGTAAGCTATTCAAAAACAAAGGATTATTATGATTACAGCCAATATCATCAATACCATCGTGATTTTAAATATACTAAATATGTGTATGTGGGTGTGTACCTGTGTGTGTATTCATATATGAGAATGAAGAATATTGCTGGAGGCTGTGGCAATACTTTGCTGTGATTAAAGATACAGCCCCTGGGAACAAATTTCCTGAGTTTGATTACTGGCTGTTGCACTTATCAGCTATCATATTAAGCTACTAGCCTCCCCACAAATCCATCTCCTCATTCCTAAAATAAGAAAAATAACAGTACCTACATTTAGTAATGGTCAAAGATAGTCACTCTTGATTCATTCCTGTCTATGCTTGGTAACTATTATAACAAAAAATGAAACTTAATTCCCCTCTCCTTGAATCTGGGATAGCTTTAGGGACTCGCTTTTGCAAGTACAATGTGACAGAAGTGAAGTTCTCCAATTTCTAAGGCCAGATCATAAGAAGATTTGCCACAGTTGCCTCTGTCTCTAAGAGCAGTTGCTCTGGAGACACTCCCTCTCAGAGGCCAGCCACCATGCTGTACGTAGCCCAAGTTCCATGCAGAGACCACACCCGGGAGTTTTGGCACAGAGTCTCATCTGATCTCACAGCCATCAGCCAGCATCAACTGAGCCCTCTTAGACATTCCAGCCCAATCAACCCCCAGATGACTGCAGATGTCTCAGTGTCTTGCAGCCAATAACACATGGAGCAGAAGAATGAATCAGACGACCCACATAACTGGGAGAGAGAAAAAATAAATGTTATCTTAGACCACTGACTTGGGGGTAGTTCATTATGCATCATACCTCCTACAGCTGTTGGGAGAATAAAATTAATAACTGTATTATATGAATTTTAACTATTGTTATACTTATTATTCTCATTTCTAACAACACTCCCTTAACAGTTACCCCAACCAATTATTCAGGCCCCCTTCCTCTCTTACGCAGAACTAAGAAAGCAATTCTTTTTTGAACACTTGCATTCATACTGTTTCTATATTGTCAGCAGATTTCACATAGACCATTAGGATGACTCCACTAAAAGAAATATGCCAGAAATTAATTTAGAGTTTGAAAAATAGGTGCCGACAAATCAGCATTGTAAGTAAAGACTCATAAGACAAACACACTGATAATTTGGGTTATTTCAACAACTGGTCCCTGAACACCTGCCACAAGCCAATCCCCATGCCTGGCATAATGGATACAATGAGGAACAAGACGGGCATGGTCCTCTCCCCATGTAGTTTGCAGACTCAATCCAGAGAGAAAGAAAATTACATGAGCAATTATGGTAGTGTGCCAAATACGTTCTGGTATAAAAAGAAGAAAAAAATATGAGGAAGAATGGCACGAACCTATGGTTTCCAACCTGTGACCCTAAGCATCTCTCAGTGCTGCAGCAAACTCACAGGATGCTGCTGGATATTTTAAACTTTCAGCAGAAAACACAGTGAATCTGCTAACTTAAGATAAAAGTGCTAGGTATTTCTTTTGGCTCAGAGACACCATGAAAAGAAATTACTGGGACACTAAGAACACCACGATTGTGAATGTTTAAAAATCTCAGGTAGAGACCTGTACACATAACACCATATTTTCTGAAGGTCAGGAAAGGTGTTTTTGCAAAATGAATAGCACTTAGCAGGTAGCATTTGACCTAGATCCTCCTTCTCTCCCTTACACTGGCTCTCCTTCCTCCAGGGACCTCAGTGTAGGCACCTGCAAAGTTTAGATACTGAACTTCTGCCCCTCTACTTATTTCAGTGCCTCATTTTCAGTTGCTTATTGGAATCACCGTATGGTTTTTCTCTGTCACTTCAAACTCAAAATATCCAAAATAAAACATTTTCCCCTCACTCAGCACCCTCTCTTGCCATCCCTGTTTCTCTCATTTCCCTTCTTTGTGTTCAAGGAACACATCTGAACTTTATTCTTTAAATAGAGATAGGAAAAAAGAAAATTCATGGTCTTCTTTAAAACCGTTTATTAACCTTTCCAGCCACTCTCTAGATTGCATTTCCTCCCACAATTGACCTCCCTCTATCAGTTTTTCTTTTGCCTATAAGCTAGGTGGTTTTTTCTTTTGTTTTTCCATTTTTCCTTCTATTAAGATTTTTTGCCTTTGACATAAATGCATGTTCAAATCCTTATCGAAGATCAGATAACACACACACAAAAAAACTTTTTCATTGGATGTGAAATGCAAGATATTAAAATACATCTTAAAGCTTTATTGGTATATTTTATGAGGTATGGGCCACAGAAATATAGCAGAAAAGATTTATCAAAGGTTTAACTGATACTACTCTCACTGAAGTCACCCTTGACCGTACCTTACCGGCCTTTCATGAAAGTGTGATACTCCTTGTCACTTCCTCCCTGTGCCTTGTTCCTTTTTTCTCTTCTGCCTTGATTAAAGAACCCAGCTTATCTTTTTTGGCAACATAACATTCTCTTTCCCATTTTCAGCTTCTTTCTACAACATTTTCTTGAAATCTCTATTTGGGATCCCTGTTTGGTCTACAATCACTTTTAGGTTCATTTCTTCAAAACCAGCCTCACCAATGAACACATACTTGTTGATAATTTACAAACGCAGAATTCTATCTCAGATATTTTTCCCAAATCTCAACTCGTGTATCCATTGGCTTCACTGACATCATTCTTCATAGTCAAACAAAATTTAATATGTCTAAGACATCATTTTCTTTGAAAAATCTAACTTCTGAACCAAAGATACTCACAGCAGCATAAAGCAGTGAGGCTCCGTGAAGGCTGGGCCTGGTTTGTTTGCTTGTTTTTAACTGTCATCTCCCCAGCAATTTGATTAGAGCTGGCACATGCTAGGTGTTCAGTATATATTTATTAAGTAATTAATGAATGAATCAATCAATCTAATAAAGAATGAAAAAAATTTTGCATAAATGTATAATATGAAGGTTTATATTACAAAATAGCATTCTTTTCATTGTCCCATTCTTTTTCCTCATTTTTTTCTGCCCACACCCTTCTCATCCTTTCCTTCAGATTTTCCTTTCCTGGCACATCTCTTCTCAATTTCACTCCCTCTTCCCTCTCTCTTTGTCCTCTTGCAAATATTCATTAACATGTGTTAGTCTAGTCAGAGCAAGTGCAAGAGGGAGACAGAAGATGTATCCGAATAGGAAGTCTCAGAGATGAGACTTAAAAACAAAACAAAAAAAAAAAAAAGGAAAAGGAGAAAGGTCAGAGGACGGATTGAAAAGAAGAAACAAAGGAGAATAAAAACGAAGATTTTTAAATGCTATCTCAGGGAAAATGAAAGGAAGGGCAACAGATACATGTATTTTGAATTCTGAAAAGCAAGGAAAACAAGCAATTGTTTCTCAAACAAATAAATATTGTCAGATTGGTAAAGTATATTCAGTTTGTTTTCATTATCAGCAATAACATGTAAAAATGTTTTTTAAATGTTAACATTTTGAGCCTCAATGCTCAGAAAACTTTAATCAAAGCATCATCACAGACACAAATACAAAACAGATAAAACCTTTAACTCCGAAACTGGAAAATTTAATGAAAGAGACAGTTCTGAACCAAACTGAGTGGCGATTTTATTAGTGTTAATTATTTGCATAGCAAAAAATGAAAATTTTACAAAATCACTTATTCATAGTGTTACAAGGTAATTTTGGAAGTTGATTTTGTTTTTCATAAGTTAATCTTTAAATACAAGCCAATCATGGGTCGACACTTAACCCCATGAATTCTTCAGTAATTTTTGATGAACATACTGGACATTTAATAGAATGAAATATTAAAATGGCTATCTCCAAATTTAAAATGAAAATTAGTGCATAAGTAATAAATTAGAGCCATAGCTCCAGACAAGAAGCCATGACAAAGAAAGAAAATGAGGAATGTCAAAATAAAACTCATCCTCCCAACAGCGTTGGTTTCGTTTTCACTAAATGAACATCTCATGGAACTAGGGAGTCAGTGTACTTTGACCACAATGGGAATAGTAGTGGGATTAGGAGGCACCATGTGTTGTAAAAAGAGGCTGCATTTGAATGAGGCCCGAGGGTTTTAGGCCCAGTTCTATCGTTAATTAGTTTCTTAGTCTTACACTGTGAATTTCCTTTTGTAAAACAAAGATGATTTGTAATACCTTTTTCTCTCAAAAAAGCCATAATGAATATTGATTTTTAAAATCTATTTCAGCAGTAAATTTATGGATGAATTTAGTCTATTTAAAAATATTTATTTTTATAGTTGCTATTTATATTCTATTTATTGATTAATCAAAACATCCGTATTTAAATTTTAATATAGGCATACTAACTGAAAATCACAAAATTAAAATATGTCCTCTTATTTTTATCTTACATATTGATTATCTTGGCATCTAATCTGAATTGTAGAAACAGTAAATCTGTTATGTCCAATTTATCTTGTCTTTATTATTTTATTAACCAGATAAAAGTATGCTTATTTTAAAAAAATAATACTTGCTAAATAGTTAATTCCTTCTCTGTCTAACCTAAATATTGTCTGAAATACTGGAAGTCAAAGATAATGAATGACAAAAAATACATGTGAATTGTTTCCTAGGATGTAATGATTTGTTTTCATTTACTACCTCCAAATTTTGTCTTTATGTTAGCAGTTACGTACAAGCCAAAGGAATGGAGTTAAAGTACAGAAGAAAAACGACATTAGTGAGCCCTACCATCAGTCTCATTCCAATTCTGTTTCTCTCTTTAATGATTTGTCCTTTCACCATCTTCCTGGTCCCTGAATTTGGCTATGGCAGCATTGGCCAGCAAAGCCTGTGCCTGCGTGCCAATGCGCCTCTGCATGCCATCTGCAGGTGTCATCTGCCATGTGCTTCACACAACGCTTTCAAAGTGGAAGGAGCTAAACAGAAATTACCATTGATAGAAATTATATTTATTCTGAGTAATATTAGCTTTATCTCTAATGGCATACTTAATATTTCAAGGCAATCCCAACGTTTTCTAATTAAAATCCACATAAAATCAAAACTGTATTTTGTAATCATCTAAGTGAATTTTTAAGCATCTGGCTTTTTATACATATTTTTAGTTTAGCTTATTAACACTACATAAATAAATACATAATAGCACCTTTTCAAGGCATTTCTTAGAAATTTCTGTCCAATTTGCCATTATCTAGACAGATTTCTATACCCCATCTAGTTAGCAGCTTCTAAGAAGCCCAGGTTCCCAATTTCTGAGCATGTTTAATCGACCACTATGGTTGTCATGCCAACCAACACAGAATTCTGCGCTTACATGGAGCATTTCAATACAGTGACCCAATTACTATCTGTCAACAAATTCACCAGCAAAATAAAGGGACTAACACATGAATGAGAGATTTCCCGAGACTGAACGCTAGATATGTTTGGAATAAGATCACCATCAATTTTCAAAATAACCAGAATGCTGTAAAGTATCACAAGTATGCTGCTTTTAACCCTTTGCGTTCGTTATTGTTATCTCTATGAGCTTATTTTCCATCAAAAATGCCTGAAGTCAAGATATTTTAGCTTTTGTTCCACTACAAAAGCAAATGTTAACTGAAGACATACATGACACAAAGATATCATATTCTCCAAATTGGAAGTCGCCCTATCTCAAAATTATTTCATTTCCACACTATAAAATGAAAATTTATGAAGGCACAGGTTAACTTGTATAAACTGTTAGTGGTTGTTTAGGAAAGTCTTCATTTCAGAAGCAAAAAAAAAACAAATGCTGTGGACCTGAAGACTTTGCAACATGATGAAATCATCTGTTCATTGCATAAAAAATATGTTGTTCCTTCTTTCAGGGGGAAAGAAAGCCAGCATAGATGCTAGCATTGAGTAGAAAGGAATATTTACATTTATCCTTTATATATATAACACATAAAATGTTTTACCTTTACTTGGGCATTTCTTTACTATATTTATGGTAACAATTTGCTTTTGTTGAGGGGTGTGTATGTGTGTCCGTGTGTGCGTGAGAGACAGAGACAGGGAGAGACAGAGAGAAAGAAAGAAAAAGAGAGAGATAGGAGACGGAGAAAGAATAAATGAGTAAAATGTGAATGCTCCTATTTTCTGGCAAATTTTTCTCCTGTGTTTTGGACTAGAAAGTTCATTTCTTAAATACTGTACACATATTCTATGTTTAGGCTCTATCTATTAAGTAACAAAAAATTGATGCTCAGATGAGTTTATTTTATAAATAACATCAGATGACAGATGCGCTTACTTTGTAAGAAAAATAAGTAGAAATAAAAGGTATGAATAGAAAAGATATTCTTGTTCTAGTAAAGTGACAAGAATGGAACAATGCTTTTACATTATTAGTGAAAATATCAGATTTAAAGAGTATGTTACAATTAATAGGAGCATGGAACAGGATACAGAAATCTCGTGCAACTCCTTAACATTGCAAATAGGAAAATTAAGGTCACAGAAGTTAAGTGACTGCCCATATGCCACCCAGCCAACCAGTGGCAGCCACAAAATTTGGAGCTCACTTCATCATTCCACATGAATTTATAAAGACTCCTGGATGTGTTGCTAGAAATGTTTTTATATGTAAAGGAAGACCAGTTTATAAAAGACTAAATTTACATGTTTAAAATTGAACTCAAGAATTGATTGCAATCATCATTTTAATCCATATAACAGACTAAAGATTCAATTTTCTCCTACTTAATAGTTAGAGACTACTAATAAAATGATTATACTAAAATGGAAGCACTCATCTAGACTACATAGGAGAAATTTACCATGAAATAAGAACATTCATATTTTAGTCATTTATTCACACACACACACACACACACACACACACACACACACGCACTTCTATAACAAGAGGAAATTATTTTCCAAATATTCTGTGGTTTTTACACCTGAAAATTGACATATTGTCTCCCCATGCTCCCAGAAACATTTCCATATATTAACATCTTTGTGGGGAGCCTATTTTTTAATCAAATTGATGCTTTGCTACCATGGCCTGTGGTCATATTTAGTTATTAATCATAAAACCTGAGGAGTCTTCAGAAGATCTAAGTAGTCATCAGTAAAATTGGCACAGAAACAAAAGAACTCATTAAGACAGGTAAAAATGCCACAAATAAACGATTGTATTTGTTTTGCTTATAGTATAACAATTATTGACTCTGGATAAGTAATCTGATCTTATTATAAAAATGTATTTGTCTTTTAAATTTGTATTTAGAATCTTAAGCTCATATGTGCACATTCTATCCCTGTACTTACTGGTAGTAACATACAGTGTTTATTTTTTCTGGTTATGCATTGGATTAAAATGGTCATGCCAATAAACAACTAGGCCAAATGCGTAGGAAAGATTAAAAACTCAGAGTGTGGCTTATGCCACTGTTTTTTTCATTCTGGAATTTTATATTGGATATTTGTTATCTACTCTTTCAAGTATATTTAAAAATAAAAAATAAGACTAAGAAAAATCAAAGGAAGAAAATAATCTAGGACTTTCTGTGTAATGCTAATATAAAAATAAATGAATAATAAT
This sequence comes from Avahi laniger, assembly GCA_963575035.1. Taxonomy (NCBI): domain Eukaryota; kingdom Metazoa; phylum Chordata; class Mammalia; order Primates; family Indriidae; genus Avahi; species Avahi laniger. Next base: position 106,077 of record CAUYSK010123797.1, read on the forward strand.
TTAAAAAAAGAGAAAAGAACCAAAAGAAGAGACAATCCTATATGGTATTTTACTGCTCTAGTAAAATGTTTATTTTTAATTGAATCGCAAAATACACTATTTCTTATAAAGATACTCTATAAAATTGTAAATGGCAATACTTTTTCAAATAGCAACTAAATTTATTTATATCAGCTGATAATTACAATTGATAAATATTAGTAAAATATTTAGTAAAATTTATGGTATTAAATTCCACTTTGCTAAATAAATTTATGTTTTAAAATATAAGACTATTTTGGAATTTAACTTCTAATTCTTTGGTATTTAACAAAAATGTTTATTTTCCTATTTAAGGGAAAAATCAAATTAAAGACAAAAATTCATGTGATATTCTCATTTTACTATATTAATGCCTTTACTTTTTAATATTTATATTAGGAACATGAAACAAATAATATAACAAGCAATTATAAGATAAATAATGCACTGTGCATATTTATAAATAGTACTTTTTGGGGCTTTTAAATATGTTTTTCATTTAACATTATATTTTTAAAATGTATCCATGCTGATACATTCTTTAATAAAGATGAATCAATTATCATGGTCTATATTATGTATTTTTGGTAGAACTCTCTCCTACAAATTAATAATAATAGCCGTCCTGACACATGTTCTATGGCTTCATACAATATGAATACTCTTTTTCCAAGATATCCAGGACGCTCTTGGTAGAGATGCCATGGTGGCTCATCATTCCCACCTCACAACAATTGGGAGCATGCTGGAATGTTCTGTAGGATATCCATGAATTCATCTGTACATCAGAAATTACTTAAACTTTTTCCTTAGATCACCCAAAGTCTTGATAACTTTCAGAAATGCATTTCTCATTGTTTGTGATAGTAGCAGTCGTTTTCCTCCTTACGCTCTCTTAAGCTGCTAAAGTTCTTCCAATGCTCTAATTCCCTGGCATTTAGAGGGACAAAAGTTGAAAATACTTTTTATAATAATATAAATTCTGATCCTCTTGGTTTACAAATTTTATCCATTTACCATAATTAGTCTTTCATCTTTTAGGTTTGTTTTGCTTTATTTTTTAACCTTATTCAATCTATGTTATCTTGATTTTGGATCATCTTTGGGAACTACTTTTTTCTGGAGTAAGAGTACCTAGAACTAGATTGCCAAGGTCTAAGACACAATTTCACCATTTACTAGCTCAGTGACCTTGAAAAAATTATTATAATTCTTGTGCCTTAAATTTCTTATATAGGTAAAATAAGAATCATTAAAGTACCTTATTAATAGAGCTGTTGCCAGGATTATGTAAATTGAAAAATATAAAACACATGAAACAGTACCTAGCCAATAATGTCATAGCAACGACTGTTAAATATTAGTATAATTTCCATTAGGTTTATATATGTGACACCCTAACAGGAGTCATAATCAAACATTTACCCTGCTCATACCCCTTATTTGGAACTTCTATGGTTCAAATATTTTCCTTTCTCAGATATAGTACAATTACACACAATAACTTAAATGAGGAAACATTTATTGGGTGTCAATTGTTACATCATTGTGTTCAGAATTTTAAATTCAAGATTAATAATGCTTGGACTTAATTCTAAAAGGATAGTATATGAAGAGAACAAAATGAACATAACTGATAACTCAATGAGCTGTGCAAGATTACAGAAATGTACTAGAATTTAGAGATGTTCATGGCTTATGATGAACGTGGGAGTCTAGGACAGGCTTCCCTGATGAGACACTGGGGAAGCTGTGGCTTCAGTGTTGAATGTGATCAGCAGTTAAGAAAGAAGAGAGACAAAGAAATCAGGATGTGCCCATATGCATCATCTGAGGGCATGCCACGCTGAGAGAGTATTTCTATGCTGTGTAAATGACGAGTTTGAAAAATAAGGCTAGAAAGTTTGGTCTGGACCATATTGTACAGGGCCTGATATATCAAAATAAAGATAATGGATTTAATCATATAAGTAGTATAAACAATGAAAGCCTTTAAGCAACAGAATTCATTAATATATTTTGTTTGAGAAAAATAATTCTAATTAAAGTGAATAGATAGTGGATGGACAGAGCAAAATGGAAATTATTGTAATAGCTTAGGGAAAGAGTTAATTAAGAGTCTTAACAACTGAGTAGATGAATATGAGAACCAAGAATTAGGATACATTTCTGAAGTAAATGCATATGCTAACTAATTAGACACAGATGAAAGTGTGGAAGGCATTAGTAAGATCCATAAATTTCTAGCTTAGACACAACATACATCAATGCTGGCAGAAGTGGTGGAAGTGATGAACAAAGAATAGAGTTGATTCAGCAGCAAACTGATAAATTCCATTTTGGGCATGTCACATTTGAGGTTCCTTTTGCATATCTGTCATAGGTAGCCCCTTAGGTGGCACTCAAAGATCCCTGTCTAATATCATTCATGCCTTTCAGAAATCTCCACTGCATTTATTGACTTGCTTCTAATGAATAGATTATGGCAAAAGTGATAAAATATTGCTTCCAAAATGACCCTCTAAGAGCACTGAGTCTTCCACCTTGCAAGGAATCTTTCTCCCAGTATTTCTTAGATCCTTTGCTCTGCAGAAGCCAGCTACCACGTCATGAGGCAGTCCTGTGGGGAGGTTCATGTGGTCTGGGAACAGGCAGATCACTCCCCTCCCCTTCTAATTGAGCCTTCAGATGAGACTGCAGCTATTAATATAACCAACAGCTTCACTGTGATCTCACTTTCTAACATATCAACCTGTTTTCCTCATAAGTGTATCACCGTTATTTTCTTATATATCCATTTATATTTGTGTGGATGTTGTTTTTGTTGTAGTTTGTCTCTGTCACTTCCATGTCAAAAGCTCTATAATCTTTTCTGCCTCGTTCAGTGATACTTAGAGGGCCTGGCACCTAATTATTCTAAAATAATTACCTAGTTGTCTTATTCATCAATAGGAATTACATTTATGCTATATATAATCACAGAAATTTGACCTGGATTTGAGATGGCTTTTAGCATGGACAGAGAGGTAACATAATGTAATGAATGAAAATAATAATATAAACTAAAAGATTAATAAAAATTATTTTGATCATCTATAATTTACCAAGCAGTGCATTAAATGATGTATAAATATTATCTCAACAATCCCAACATATAGATATTATTTTTCCTATTTATGGATGAGAAAATTAAGTCTCTTGATCAGAAAAGAAGATACTTGCCTAAAAACATGGCCCATCTGTGGCAGCATTAGGGTTTAAATCCATATTTGAATAGTTCTGCTCATTACCACTATCTTCTCTCTGGCACTTTAAGGTTTTTAGTTACGAATATGTAAAGGCTAAAATACAGACCATTTGCCCCTTTCTATGGAATTAAAAATACTTTCATATTGTTTTATCAAACACAGATCACAACTGAGGAGTGATATTTACATCTGGGAATTCTGAAAGAAGCAGTGAGGTATAATTCCTTGCGGTAGCACCGAAGAGAAGATCATCTTTAAGCTCCTTCATCAATGTAAGATGTTCGCTTGCTTGTTTTTGAACTAATGAACATATAATAATTCCCATAGGTATTCCCGTCCCTAGAGCATACTGAATATACTTTGAAAGTTGTTCTGGTTCAAAACAATAATTTCAAGAATTTCTCTAAAGCCTCAAGCTGGGTGTGCGCTTGTGTGTGTATGTGTGTTAATCCTATACTCTTGTCCATTTATTTTTAGTAAGTGCTCAATCCTCTCAAATTACTAAGCACTCTCTTCTCTAGAAAAATTAGCTAATTTGACATCATATTCCATAGTAATGTGAGAAAAACTTATTATTTTATTTCTTATAGGTAACACATGTACGATTTAACAAGCTAAGGCCGAAACCAAACAAATAACTCTATAACACATAATAGTAATAGGAATCCCAATAGTGAAATTTTTACTTTCATTTCACTTATTTTATTTGTGAATAAAGGGTGCTTTGTAACTATTTTAACTATATTTAGAGCTGGCCTTCATTGGACCTTTCATGATCTCAGACATAACATTTCTTTATTAATGATATTTGGTAACTAACTGCTGGGACTGACAATGGTATTGATACCAGCAACAGGTCATGACAGTCACAGGTGTGAGGTGCTATCAATGTTTATATCCTCCCTCCAAATAATTGAGCTTCTGTGTACATGGAATACATGATAACTGTTTTATTGTTACATGTATTAGCATTTTCCATAACTGTAGGTTTTCTATCCCAATCATCCCATGATTCTAATTTACTTCTATACTTATTCAATAATCCAGATTAAAGATTGTATATCATTTCACAATGCGTTTTGAAGCAGTCAAAATCTACGTACATGATTGTAGATTTCAAAATTGTTTCGATTTTCAAAAGGAAAATTTTAGAGGTGTTGTCCAGAATACTCTTAAAATTCTCATTTTAAATGACTGCAGTATCTATGATTTCCTCTCAAATTATAGATTTCAAATTCATATCTTTATTCTGATATATAAATTATAAATCACAGTTGGGAAATTTACCAAGAGTTTTAGTCAGTGGCAATAATCTACTAGACCAGTACTTCTCTAACTGTGGTCCCAAGATTAGCAACTATAGCATTACCTGAGAAAGTGTTAGAAATTCAGATTCTTGGGCCTCACGCATACTTACTGAATCAGAAACCTGAGGTGGAGGGAAGCAAGGGAAGCAATCTACATTGTAACATATTCAAAAATGGGTGATACTACAGGAAACTAAAGTTTGAGAACTAGTCTATAGACTATGGTAGACTATGGTGTTGCTACACTTGTGTAACTTTAAAGATAAATAAATCCTAAAGTCACAAATGTAACACATTCATTGCAAAGTTAGTTAATAACTCTTTTCATATAAATTATTCATTTCTATCAATTTAAGGCAATGTCATGATCTCGCCACTCACAAATGTTGCTGTTATATCATTTATTAATTTTTAAGGAAGCTCAGTTGTTTAAATTTGACATTATGATTATCTTATACCCAAACGTTCTAACAGTATTCAATTTACCTACCTAAGGCTAACGCAATTCTGTTCATGACATTTATAATCTAGTTAAACAAGACAAATAAACACCTCTTTTGCAAGTCTGCCTCATTCACAGAGCAAAACAGAAAATCTAGGTTATGAAATGAAGAAAATTTGAAGAACATAACTTGGATTTAACAACGAACAATGTGGTAAATTTATGTCATCTTCATTGCATATTTACCAAGCATCACCTTATCAAAAATATACATACCAAAAAAAATCTTTCTAATTATTTTTTGGTGGAGGAAGGAGAAGCAAGTTAACTCTTTTATTGATAGTCACAGACAGGTAAATTTTGAATTTTGCTACTCTCCTCAGATATGTCCTTTCTGTTAGTCTCTTCAACCTGGGTCGTTTCTTTTTCATAGCAAATGTAACACACACAGTTGAAATATAAAGACATTTTCTTTGTGGCCATTTGCTCCTTAGGATACAGTGGATTTCCTCAGGAAAATAATTTTACCAAAGGAAATAAAAATGCATTTTTATATCACACCAAAAGTGGTATTCCGTTTTTGTCTGGCATGTTGTCAGCTGTATTGCACACGAAAGCAAAAGGAAGGTAACTGGAAATCCTTGCCAGAGGCTAGTTATGAACAAAGAGTTCAAGATTTCAGTGGCTGATACGTAGTCATTAAAATACATGAGTCTGATGTCTTCTGTTTTTCTTTTTTTTTTTCTTTTTTCATTTTGTAAATTTGGAAACAACGTTATTCTTTCCCAACATGCCTTTTAAATAGTTCTGTTAATCTTTCTTCCCTGCCCAGGGATGTCTTAGGCAGCACCCACAGCTCTCTCTTTGCTCAAATATCCCAGGGAGCTCTAGCCAGCTCTCTTTTCTAGACTCTTACAGGCATCAACCCTCTTCTGTAATATAAATCATTTATTTTTGGGCCATATAATATATCCAATTCTTTAATTTTTGACTCTGAACCACTCTCAATGAGGGGCAGTAGCATTCAGTGTCCTCTTCCACAGTAATAGACACTTGGCTATTTATTAGTCCTTTATGTCCCCCTATCATCCTAAGAATTCCTAGAATCTAAGGACCCAGGAATCTAAGAGTCCATTAAAGAACAGTTTGGGAAACTCAACTTACAATAATAGAGACATATTAATGCAAAAAAGTTAAAGCATATAAGGTACAGAAATAATAATGGCATTTTTATATATGAAATTAAAAACCGAAATATTGAAGTCAAGGAGATGGAAGTATAATAGACATCTCCCAAAGAATACTATTTGTCACCCTAGAAGTAGCAAGTGTTTTCAAAAACAAAAAACCCTTAGTCAAAAGGCATAATACAAAACCCTACTGATAAGGATATGATTCAAATATATGTTCAGGTTTAGTTCTTTTTTTTTATCCAACTTTGTATAGTCTCTTCAATAGGATGGATTTTTTATAATATTAATGAAATTTCAAAAATTTTGTTTCAAATAATATGATCCCAAGAGTACATTTTTTAAAAAGCTATATGAATTTCTAAGTGGCCAGAAAGTCAATCAATAATTTCAATAACTTTGTAACTTACGGTTGATGGCCAAACACTGTCACAGATATTGAAGAGCAATCTCATTTTAGAATTTACAAAATATACATATAATAGCTGAAAAGAATAAACAAAATATAATGAAAAATGAAATTATATAACATACACCAAAATCTAGGTAGAGAAATAAACAGCTTTACTTAATCAATGTATGTAAACTATGTGTATGTAAGTCCATTTTAGGTAATGTAACTATCATTTTAATTTCATTAAATGAAAATTTTCTAAATCAGGGAAGGGACCCTTCTGCTAGTGAGCCAAAAGTGATCTGAAACAATTTAATCATCCTTATAGCAAGATCACATGCATCCATTTTTTTTCCCATCCACTCCCACTTATTTCCCATGCTCACTTAAAAATTAACAGCTAAAATTATATATGTATATAAAATAAAGGGCATTCGATTCTCCCGCATTATTGTCCACTTTGAAGCCTAAGTTATTGCCTCATCACATTTCTAAAACACAGATCATAAAACCCATTCAATGAAAGCTTATGTTTCTTGTAAAATAAAACTTCAAAATAACCAAAGAGGTGATAATGATCATGTCAATGCCTGGGTTACATTCAATACTGAGAAGGTATTTAATTCATTGTTCCTCAAGGACCACAAAGAGCCTTGTAAATTTATCCTAGAGAATCTGAGAGAGCCCCTCATAACAGAATAGCATTCTCGTCTTGTGGGAGAGTAGGCTTCATGGAGTCATGCCATATATACGGAAAATGATTTTGGGATGTTATTCTATCCAAGGAAAAACAAGGCAAATTTTCCACTCTCTGGATTTAAGGACATACTGTCTCCCTTAAGACAGGCAGAGTAAGTCACAGACACTAGTTAAACTTAGTGCGATGCTTAACAAGCCTCCAAACTACTGAACTCACGCAACCTAAGAAATGAGATCACTGTTGGCTTTTTCATGATATATGAGCATATCAAACAATAAAGTCTCCAAATATTTTGCCAATTTTTGCTAACAGGGAGAATAAAGCAACAAACTAATGAACTCAAAATATTTTGGAAAAAATAAGCTTACCACACTCCACATAAATAAAATATGTAAATCTTAATGATTTCTTATCATATATTACCTTTATATTTTCTACATTGGAATCATGAACATGTTACAAATTGTCATAAATGTAGCACACTGATATTATAGGCACATTAAATAACCATTTTGCAAATCAAAATTGTCTAATATTAGCAATTTGACATGGTTCAAACTAATACATCTACAATAAAATCAAATAAGTTCTCTCAGTAGATATTTAAAAATAAATCTATTAATACCTAAAGGCTGAGGCGATATACATTTGTCAGTAAATAGGAGGGGACGCATCAGGAAACTGATATAGATGGAATGGAGTGGCCAATGGTTGTGATTTTTTTTAAAATAGAGCATATTAGATAAATAAATACACTATACTTTAAATACCTTATAGACTATGCAGTACTTAGGGGACACAAGCACAGGCCATACAGCTGCCTGAAAAGATCTCAGCAGCATTAGGTTACAATGATGTTGCTTTTGCATCAGTACGGAATTTGAAAGAAAATAGAGTATCAGAGTTGAGGCCAAATGGTGCAATGATGATAAAAATAACTATAAGTAGGACCTAGAGTTTTCTTTGAATTAACCAAAAATGAGTAAAAATATTTTTAATATTCATGTAAAAATAGCGGTCACACTCAATACACAGATAATACTACCAAACATGATTATGAAAGAAGCATGTGTGTCTTATATCGGTAGCTCCTTTACCCCATTGTGTGGTAGAGATCAATGACAGTAGTAAGTGTTTGCCACCTCTTTGAGGATGAAATTTTTATCTAGTGTTGCAACAAGTTACCATATAAATATAACACTTACATAAATAAACAAATAAAATACACAAGTTTTTGTTTTTCCAAGGTTATATTTGTTGGCCTGGTTATATAACTGGCAATATAAAACATGAAGTTATTTTAGTTGTTCAACAAGAATTCCACTCTCAATTTTGCCAAATAATGGTATCACAAGTTTATCCCAAAGCACAAACTAGTGATTAGTACATCAACAATTAGTACCCTCAAACTGCAGGTTGAAAATAGTGAACATTCAAATGTTGTACGAAAATATTCTTCACATACCATTGACTAGAGCTTAAATGCCTCATTTTCAGATTGTGCCTTTTTCATATTCAAAATATTAGGCAACTGTGTAAGACTATGTATTAATAAAACTATAAAAAATGAAATAAAGCATAAAAGAAGGTAAAGGAAATGTGTTACTACTGACATGCTATTCTTTGATTCATTATCTTGAAAATCAATTGATTAAATAGAGCTTAGGAAATGCCTTATCTCATTAAATTGTCCTGGATAATTTTGAACTGCTATTTCTTCTGCAATTTTGTTTTCTTTGATCAATGCTTAATAATGAACACAGTAAGCCTAGTGTCAGCAAATTTATAAACTACTATGCTACATTTTCTTTATCAGCATCTTGTAAAATGTTATATGATGTAACTTTCCAAGTTTCAGTAACCATCTGCTCAACCTGATGGTTCAATGTATTTCATTTAATTGCTAGAATCATAATGCTAAAAATATGTGGGCTCTTTAATAATAAAAAAGAAAATCTATTTATTCTCTAGAAGGTTGCTATCGAATTACTGAATGTATTTCAGGTAAAGGAGTAAAAGAATCCTTTTTAATTCAAATCTAATGGCATAAAATGGAGTTATGCCTGCATTCTTCCAAGCCAAGTTCAGCTGCTCTGTGAGATCTGTCTCTAAGGGAAAAAAAAAAAGGTGTTTCATCCTTCCTTTAGTCTGTGTGGTTGACCTCATCTTCTTTTTCCTCTTTGTCCTTTTCTTTCCCCTCTCCTCTTCCTTCTCTTTTTCTTCCTATTCTCCTTTATCATCATCATCATCATCATCATCATCATCATCATCATCATTATCAGATATGAATAAGACTGTGTTCAGAGCACTTTGTAGGGAAGGTTCAGGAACAAAATGTAAAATTGTTACCCTCAAGGGATTTGTACTTTAAAAAGGGAGATAAGATATAATGTATACATAAAAATATAAACAAATGGTGCCATTATTAAATGATAAACAAACATTAGAAAATAACTGTTACAACTCAAAAAAGTGATTAGTCCTTTAGCATTTTTAAATTTTCAATTCTGACTCTCTGCCTCAAAGAAAATTGTTTAGTTATTTTGTAATAGGTTATAATGAGAGGAAAAGAAACATGGAGAAGGAATCTGCATTGACTAAACTCCTACTATGTTCTAGAAATTATAATGGGCGTTTTCGCCTAGTCAGTATTCCATCTAACGCTCTCACTAAGCTCACCAAAACCCAAAGATAATGAGAAAAAAATCCTCAAAATGGGGGTTTTGAGAAAACTAGGATTGAATAATATGGATTAAGTTACATAGAAAGTGAGTTATGGTGGAGAAAAACCGCCAAGGCTTTAGCAAAAGTCATCTGATTTGGGAAACCACAAGTGAAGTTAATTGGTCACTCATTTTGATAGTCAACTACAAAAACTGCTGGCCTTTTTAAACGTTTAAAATTCATGGAGAGAATTTGAGTATGTGGTTTGGGAATTCTAGATCTTATGACATAATTACAATTTTCTATTGTGCATGGTTGAGCAAAGAAATTTAAAATGTTTTAAGTTCAATTATTCTATGAGTAGTATTCAAAGCATTCCTTTTACTGCAAAAGGATGAGTTTGTTTTTCTTTTAATTTAATGAACAATAATCTCTGAAGTATAATAAACCATTAAATGAATCTGAGATTGGTAACATATGGGCACTATTTAAGATAATCATGGATTTTCAAAGCCTGAGGTTGGTTTTACCTGAACAAACCACATTCAACGACCTATGGAAGAGTTCCATTGTTCAAACAATGCTCAATCCTTTATTTTTATAATTAATTCTAGTTGCAAAATACTGTAAAGTAAAAATAAATATGGTTCTTTACTACCACTTAAAATAAATTTGCAGTGTACAGTTCCAAAAATTTGAGTTTAAATGCAATTACTATGGGAAAAATAAATTTCTAACCAGAAAAATGGAGAAAATCATTTGGTTCTCTTCCCCTTATGCCCAGCATACAATCTTTCTCAGAATTGCAATGGAAGACTGTCTCATTTTATTAAGTTGCAATCCTTTTTTCCCTCTGGATATTTGTTTGAGGTTTTCTCCTAGTTCCCTATAGAGTTTGGATTAAATGGCTGTTAACTAAATAGTGTGCCCAGAAAGTCAAAGAACATCTGCTATTAATAAGAAAATTTATTATTTATTAATAAGCAAATAATCAATATTTATTAATTAATGTTAAGATTATATATTGACATTAAGAATTGCATATGAAGTGCTTGGAACAGTGCCTTGATTATTAAATATTACTATTACAATTACTATTTTTCTTTGGAAAATAAATTGTTAGTAAATGCACTTAGCTCTGTCTCAGATGTACAATCACTAAAATGAACTGCAAATTGATATGGTATAGGCTATTATAAATGAAAATCAATGTCCAACAATACAGGAAATATGTAGAAGTATCTCAAAAATTGGAAAAGAAGAAGGCTGTTAAGTTGTGGGCAAAAAGGATTTGACCATATACAATTTCTTTATTTGAATTATTTACTAAAACTTTTCTCATCAAGTGACAATAAAATAATACATACAATGGTAAACTTTTTCTTTGTTTATTTTTATTAAGAAAGAATAGCTAATTCACCATTCAAAGAACACTTCTAATGGAAAAAATAAATTGTAACCAAAAAGAGTAGAGATTATTTGCCCAAACATTGAAATTCCTATTAAAAATCAGTGGAAAATGATAATGAGCAAAAAATTTTAATTGCCTCTCTTTTATTTGAAAATCAAGAAAAAGTATTCACACTCCATAATAGGAGACAATATGAACAATATGTTTTATATCCCTAGCATCATTCTTAGAGATAGATTCCATCCAATTCCTCTATTTTTGAGGTAGGTATACTGAAAATTTATCATTTCTCCTATACTTGAAATTTAAGTCCCCAAAATTAAGCATTTTAAACAATGGGCCAAAATGTCTTTCTTTCTTTTGGAAATAAATCTGGTTAGACACAGAAGTTAGGATTCCAACATAGTGATGTCTCTCAATACACATCATTTAAAATCCACAATCACCCTTCATTTTTCTTCTGATCTCAGATTTTCTGATATCGTAACTTAATTCACCAGTGAACTCTATAAACAGACTCCAATAAAGGACTGACTTTCATCTTTAATCAAAGTTAAATTTCCCACTCACAAGTTGAGAAAAATAAATCAGCTATCTTCTGTTTTTCTTTCCTTTTATTTTCACAGAACAAAGAAGTTAGATACTTTTAAATTAAGAATATCCTAGACAATGGTCACAACTTGAATTGAAAGCACATGGAAAAGCATGAATTATTTTTATCATGTCAGCTAATCCACAGCTGTGCCACCTGTTAGTATGGATGTTATCCAAAAGGATTTTTGAAAGAAAGCCAGGCAGTCTGCCTTCGATGTATGAAAAAGAAAACTGTCAAACATTTTGAATGATGGGGAGGGGTATATGAGTGAAGGGAAATAGAGGTCACAATTGACAATCTAGAAATTACGTCCTTTGTCCTTTGAATCCTTCATGAAACACTGTCTTCTGATGAATTAAAGAATAATTTCCAAAAACCATTTCTTAGATGTCATCATTCAAAGAACACTGCCAATATCTCAGTCTACTACATGATAATTCTCATTTAGTCTCCTTAAATATTTAAGTTTTAATTCATGGAGTTAATGAAGTAAATATATCAAGCACTTTCATTTAAAAAGGTGAACACATCCATTATTTTAATGTTATTGTGAAAAATCTACTCATATCCTTTACCCTAACAAGATGTTGGAAATATTTCATTTGAGCATTTTGGATCTCTGAGATAAATAGGAGTGCAAACATAAAAATATAATTAGCAACTGATCCAATGAAAATATAAAGTGACAAAATTTTAAAATGTTACATCCAAACCACAGCAGCCATAATAACTGTAACAATGTAGAAGTCTGAGAATATCTATTAAACTTTATTAAAAATATTCTTGATTTTCCCCACTGACAGGTGTCTTAGAACTACACTAGATAACAGTAAGGTGTAAAAGTAATTTCTTAGGCTCAAGAGGACACTCCAAGTCAAGCACATTGAATGCTAATAAAAGCACAGCTGTAAAAATCTTAAGACAGGTTTTTCCTATACACTTTATAAAATCTGAAACTCTATGTTTCTTGTAGTCTTGTGATCCAAATGCTAAAATGGCAGCCAAAGAGACGATTTTTGACAATGTGTGTTGAGATCAAATTTGTCCACTAGATGGACAAAACCAGCTCCTTTTTCACAAGTCTGCAAGTAGCCAACATCTAAGAAGTCAAAGGGGGTTAATTAATTCTCACATTTCAATGATCACTCAAGGTGTCTGATGTTTCTGTTATTTTCCTACCTACTGGTCTATAGATTTCAATGACATAATATTTTGAAGATTCTAATTCTATTAATAAGCAGACAGTTTGACTTATTCTGGTTCTTTAATTTCTTTGCAATAGTTCTCAAAATGGTATATATACTACCTATCCTTAGCATTAGGCAATGGCTTTAGAATGAATTTATTATTCAAATTGTAAAAATAAAAGATCAGGCCAGGAACGGTGACTCAAACCTGTAATCATAACATTTTGGGAGGCCAAAGAGGGAGAATAACTTGAGGCCAGGAGTTTGGGACCAGCCTACGCAATACAGTGAGACCCTGTCTCACAAAAAATAAAAACATTAGCAGGCCTGGTGGTGCATGCCTGTAGTCCCAGTTACTTGAGAGGCTGAAGCAGGAAGATCACTTGAGCCCAGGAGTTTGAGGCTGCAGTGAGCTATGATCATGCCACTGCACTCCAGCCTGGGTGACAAGAGTGAAACTCAGTCTCTAAAAATATTTTAAAAATTTAAAAAAATAAAAATAAAAGATCAGTGAGGGAAAAAATTCAGAAGCTTCAAGGATGTACTAAAGAGGGGTGTCAAGTTCAAATTAAGAATGCATTAAATATACATTTGGTTTAGCTGACCATCACTAGGTGGAACTCAAGGTAAATTCCTTAACATTAAGCCTTTTTACATAAGACTTCTAAAACGATCTCCGGACATTTGTTTTATTTAGAGGTCTTTTGATTACAAAGATTAGAAATTCATTCAGATTAGCTGAGTGAGATGGGGCGGCATAGTTATTCTAAAAGTATGTGGAGGGATACAGAAACCCTCAGAGCATACCGAGAATCATCTTTTGCCAGTTCTCAAGAGAGGAGTCCACTTGAACCAGCTCATCTTTTTGGAGTCAGTCTATGACTTACAAGTCATGAATTGCTGGTGCACAGACAAATTGGTTACTCTTGAAAAAGTTGGTCACATCTAGCCAAAAAGGCCAGAGTTGGTGCTAAGGAACACAGCCATAAGTTACAGAACATGGCTGATTGATGCAGGGGAAGTGTGTGGTAGAAGCGGAGTCACTTAGAAGGGGTGTGGCTGGCAGGCAGGCAGTGATGGACACCGAGCTAGAGTAGGGTGTGGTTAAAAGTTCAGATCCTGGGCTCCTTCTGATTGTATTGAAACGAGCTCTACTATTCACTACTATGCGACTTCGGTCTAGTTAATTATTACCTATTTGATTTTTAGTTTCCTCAATATTAGTGTCATTTAAAGCTATTGTGAAGAGTCAATGAGTTAATTGAGGTAAAGTCCTTAGGACAGTGTCTGGCACTAAAATCACTGGGCAATTTGGGTTGGCCAATATCACCTAGTTTCCTAAAGCCAAAGCTACTTCCCTTTTCATTTATCACAGTGGTATCTCTTCTTCACGGATGATGTCTGCTTAAGGAAGAGTTAAGGTTCTAAAGTCATCTTTCAAGGCAAAAATAATCTTAGTCAAAAAAATGTTTGAAAAGACTTTCACTTAGCCTATAAATATGATATACAGTTTATGCTTTGGTGCATAGATTCCTTTATAATAATATGTGGGTATAAATGTATAAAGTACGTAATTATGAGCTCTCTGATGTCAGCTATAATTATATAGTATTTTCAATTATCATTGAAAAAATAAAACAGAAAATAAACTTGTACACTGTCCTTTCATTTAGATATTCTTTTTAAATTTAATTTAATTTTATTTTCTTGTTTCTTTTTTTATTATTTGAAAATGTTAATTAATAGGGTACAAGTGTTTTTGTTACATGACTATCTTGTATAATATTTAATCAGGGTTCTTGGTGTGCCCATCACCAGAATAGTGTTCATTGTACCCAACATGTAAATTTTTATCCCACACCCAGGATCCCACCCTCCCCGCTTCTTGGTTTCTTATGGCCTTTATATCACTTTGAGCCCATGTGTACCCATCTGTTAGCTCTCACTTATTAATGAGAATGTATGGTGTTTGGCTTTCCATTCCTGAGATACTTAGGATAACGGTCTCTAGTTCCCTCCATGTTGCTGCAAATGACATTATTTCATTCCTTTTCATGGCTGAGTAGTACTTCATGGGTGTGCGTGCGTGTGTGTGTGTGTGTGTGTGTGTGTGTGGGTGTGTGTGTGTATGTATCATATTTTCTTTATCCACTCATGAATTGAAGGGCACTTAGGTTGATTTAGTATTCTTGTTGGAGTTAATAAGTTAAGCATCTGTTGATATGATGCATATGTTAGTGGTGTTGAGGTATGGATGAACAATAACCATTAAACAGTGACCGTATGTTGGTGTTTGAAATAATGAAACCGGGCCCTGTTCATATTGAGTCTAATCTTCTACTTCTGCACTATAGTGAATCACTCCTCGAGGATCACCAAGGATTGATTCTACTGAGGAGATGGTACACCAAGCTTTGGTGTTGGAGAGGAAGCCAGTGGTTGACTCTGGGTCAGCTCGAGATGTTGAGAACATAGACTCATATGCTGCTTATTTATGATACTAGAAAGACATGGTGAATAACACTTTGGTTGTTACCATTTGTGCTGATCAAACACTTCCAGTACATGTAATTTTGAGGCCAATATTTATGTTCAGAAATTAAATCAATCAGGGTTTTGGCAGTTTGGAGCAGTTTAGCCAATTCATGAAGGTTCCAACTTGCTGGGTCTTTCTGTTCACTGCTATTTTCTTTTTTTCTCTCTACAGTTTTATCGCTTCTTCTACTCATTGATTGGGCTTCCTCTGTGAACCCCTCCTAATTCATTAAGATTATCTACAAAGCAATGGTCACCCACTTGTCTGGCAACCCCAACGTGCATTTGCTAATTCACTAATGATCAGAAACCCTTAAATCATTTACATCTTTTCCCATAGGATTTGTCAAAATTTTCCAGACATACTTGCATGTCTACAACTCATAAATGCACATATTTCAAATCATCATAAATAACTCTTTATATACTTTGCTCAACCCCTCTACAGTAAGGGGCTCACAGTTCTTGTTGCCATGATTTGGTGACTATGTCTCTTGATTTTTGATGACAGTGACACTAGGTTTACTATGGCCATACCTAAAGACCAAGTTCAAAACAGCCTCTTCTACATTCCCCTTTTTTCTTCAGTATTAGAACATCGTTGTGTTGGCTGAACACAGATATAGTAATTGGCTTTCATTTATAGGGTAAGTTTTACAAAAATATACCTGCTTCTTAAAGCATTAGATTCCCTTCAGCACAAAACACTCATCTTTGAGGAGGGTAGCAGCAATGGATGGAGCAACAGATTAATGACCCCATTTCAGTTTCTCATCAAAGCATGAGCTCATCGAGAACAGCTAGTGAAGTCAACCATTCTAGTAAAAGATCATTTCTCCCCAGCTGAACACATACAGTTAAATCGATGTAAAAGTTAGGACTGCTTTCAATTGCATTATACAGCTGACGTTGGATCTCACTATGAAGAAAAACATATTTTCTAAGGAAGGTCTTTTTAAGTCCATAAGCATCATGTATATAATTTTTTCAAATATGTTTAATGAAACCAATGTCTTCCATTTTACATTCTAGTTGAATTTGGAGGATGATATGGGTAAATACTGATATGAGTTTTAAGTTCGTATTTGTAACAGAAAGAATAGGTCTAAATTGTAAGAATGGACTGGAAGGCATCTTTCGAATGAAGAGAACTTTGTGATATCTAAATTATTATTTAAGAAAATCCTACGCAGTTTAAGAAAAACAGGGTAAAAACCAACACAAGGGCTACCTTCCTTTAAAGTAGATGGATTATTAAATCTGTCCACCTAAACTCTTGAAAATATGATTTTATCTGCTTATCAAATAGCTCCTACAAATTAGATCCCAGAAAATTTCACATTGTTACCTTACCCTGCACATATAAAGACACATTTATATTCAAATGTAACTTTCTAACAACAAACTGATACAGATAAGATGACACAGGCACAGTTGAGAGGAATAGAAGATCAAGAATGAAGAGAATTTAGTCTTTTTCTCCAGAAAAAAAAAGCAGAATTGTATTTTTTTACTTTTACAGCTTTATATGCTTATAGACTACTATATATTTTTTCTGATTCATAATTTCTTTCCACCACAGTTCCTGACGTACCTATTCACACCTTACTGATGAAAAGCCCCCATGGCAGTATTTTCCCCTCACAGTACTGCTGCCCCTCCCTCACAGGAGAAAGATTTTCATGCTACCTGAGGAAAAAAATCACAACTAATTACATCATTTTTCTTGCTTCCTGAATCTATCTAGCAAGACTTGCTCAGACACATTCAACCTGTTACCACAATCCATGATTTAACTAACTCATGGTTCTACTTAGGGTAATAAATATCATTTCTCTGTTTAAAATGATCAATTTATCTTTCCTTAAACAAATTGGCCAAGAAGCGTTATCATTATTTACAATAAAAAAGACATTAAAATAAGATATTTTATTTCTAAAGTAAAATAGTTCATTGAGATGCCTCATGACAACAGAAATTACCATGGAAATTTGCCATTTAAGATCCCTGATAAACACTGAAGCTATCTGTGCATATAATAAAAGTAGTAGAGTTCTTTTTAATTTAAAAAATAGATCATATGATATCTATGTAGATTATTGTGTTTCTGTTACAGAGTATCATTAACAAGGGGACTAATGACTAAATATGTAGATTGGTTCATCTATTATCTTTATTGCTTATATAAAAGCTTTCTATATTTAATATCATTAATCTCTGATTACATATATGTGCATGTGGTGTATATGTATATACGCCATATATACCTCAAGAGTGTGTGTGTGTGTGCATTAAGAGACCCAGCATAGCCAAATGGCTAAAAAGCTGACAATCTATACTATGCTTCCAAACTATTTCATCATATAAAATATAGTTTTTTAAAATGACGCATTTGTATACATTCAAAATCGACTTTGGCAGTTGACTCTTTTTCAATACTACTCTCGAATATTACTTTGTCGTAGCATTACCTGTGTCACTGCTTCAATCCTAAGAAAACAAGAGCATTTTCTCTGACATTACATAATCCTGAGAGCGGATGAGAGAAAACGCTGCCTATTCTGGGTTTCATGAAAGCTAGCTCCCTCTGAAGCTACCACTTGACATGAAAAAAAAAATTCTAGAAGTGTTTGAATCATTTGAAATTGTCAATATTTGACCATTTTAACCTACAAAAATGGCAATTTCACTTTAACTCATAAAGCCAGATATATCTAGACAAGCTTCAAAAATGCATCCGAAAATTTCCTTAACATTTATTACTCAGAAGTTGATTACGGTCAACTATACAGAAAGGAAAACCTTAATGTTACCATACACCTGAAAATTCATGAACTTTGGCTCCATCTATCTAAACCTAAATTGCATTCATGTAAGGAAAAGCAGAGTTTTTAAAAATGTGCACCAATCAAAATATAATAAATGGTCTTGGTCTTTGTTCTATCCGATGTCCACGCAAGGACATCGATAATGGTTACATCATCCAATTTTTAACTACCATTAGCTCCAAATATCATGTTTGTGGCTTACACCAGGAATCCCTTGACCCAGCTCGACAAGCGTGAAATCATGAAATAAACAAAGGTTAGCAAAGACAGGTCTAAGAAATAGTTCATAACAATACCGCAATGCTCCTCTTACTAATACTCGACTCTGTATTTGGATACTTATATCTGAAAGATTTGCAAATAATGACAACATTCATGCCAGACGTTACTGCAAGTGAGGAACAGACTAGAGGAAAGGAAAAAAATACCTTCCAAAAGAGAAACATTCATTAGCCTTACTGGCAAGTGTCTAAAGCAAACAAGGAAACTGCAAAATAATTACTTAGTTACAAATAAACCCTTTTTAGCACAGTACCTTTTTGTGTCTGTCCCTCTTCCATATTCTCTTCCATGGCTACCTTTCTTCAGCAGAATCTGGTACACGGAATTAATCAAAAGCTCAATTAGATGTTGGAAAAACTGGTGATTTTTTTTTTTTCCCTGGGAAGCTCCAACAGCAGGGGCTTGGGCAAGTCCTCAGAGCTTAGCTCAGGCTCCCTCGCTGCTCTTGTTTGCTTGGAGACAGGCTGTCAAGTGTAATTTCATTCAAATTACTCTTCCGTGAAGATTATCAATTTTTCTTCTCAAAGCTGCCCATTGTGTACCACTGTAAGCAGGTATTCAAACAAATAGCCTGAGAATTTTGGGGGGAAATTTGGTCTGAATCCCAGGAGCAGAGACACTATGATTCGCAAGTCTTGCTTTGCATTTAAAATGGGGAAAAGAAATTGAGGTTTGTATTGAAATCTGGGCTTTAAATTGGAAGCAGGCTGAGCTGTGAACAGATGGAGGGGTGTCCTCCTAACATGAAGCAGACCACCAACCCATAATTCCCCCCTTTGCTTCCAGAGTGGGAAAGCCCAGATTCCCGACGCTTCTTTATGCTGCAGCAGTGGCTTCTCACTCAGGCAGATACACTGCAAAAATGTGTTTTCTTTTTTCTCTCCTCACTAAGTATTTAGTTAATTTGATTTAAAGTTGCCAAAAAAAGATGCAATTATACCATCTCAGGGTTTATTTGTAAAATGGCTATTATTAAGAGAGGACTTGTAAGCTCACATCTTTGAGATTTAAAAAGAAATAGAAGCATAGTTTTCAAAGGAATGAGTATAAACCTCTAAGCCTGAGAGATACATGTTTTAAGTAAGTATTTTACCTAGTGCCATAGAACTCTTAAATGAAAGGGAGAAACCGACTGGACAAAAACACTTATTGATGTCTTTGTTATTTATTGTTATGATTTTAGCTCACTAAAGCTGCTGATTTCAAATGGGAATTTCTTGAAAGAGAATTTTTTAAAGGCCATTATTGGGGAACGTGTATGGGTGATGAAAGGAAGGAACAAATTCTAGATAAGAAACAACAGGATAGCAATTTATAATGGGAATCTGCAGTCTGATTTGGAATGCAAATCACAATGCTGCAGTCTGGCAATAAATTAGCATTTGTACTTCAGCCCACTGAGTGACAGGGCACAATCCAAGAGTCTCAACACTTCACAAAAGGTATAGCAAAAAAATAAACAGTATCTCTTTCAAGGAGCATAAACCTTTACTAGAGTACAAAGAAAGGAAGAATCCCTGCCTCTGTCTCCATCTCCAAATAAGCAAGCACAAAGAAACACACACACACACACGCCCACATAAGCACACACACACAAGCACACACAACTGTAACTCCTTTCCTTTAACAAAAAATAATTTACATTTTCATTATCCATAGCATAAGTTTCTTGCATTACAGCATATATTTCACATGCATTCTGTAAAGCAGGTCAGTAGCATGTTGCATGCCATCTTCTAAACCATTACAAAAGCAACTACTTAGAGGAAAGACAATTGTACATCATTCCACTTTATTTCTCTTAAATGAATATTCAGTCTTCTTATTTCTATAATCATTTGTTATTTATTTTCTCTTTTCAAATGAATTTAACCCAAAGGTAACTATAATTCAAATAACTCAAAACCTCTCTCTTCTGAATACATGTCAATTTGTATTCAAGGGTTTTTTTGAGAGAGCTGCTTGCCCAGGGCACAGATTGAGAGAGAGAAAGCATAAGGGAAATCAAAAAGTCAAACTGTAGCAGCCTCTCTGCTTCAACTTATCCCTAGGCTGACATAACCTGGCATACAATCAAAACAGAATGGAGCATCACTCCTCATTTATATTCTTTATTCATTTTAGACTATAGAAATTATTACTGAAATATTATTAATAGTAGTGCCAGTAGATAAAATAATGCCACCTCGAATTTTTAGAGCACTTTACAATCTATAAAACGTGTTCACATGCATTAACCCATTTGTAAGACAAACAGGGAAAGCATGATTTTTCCCATTTTATGTAAGAAAAAATTGACATTTGGGGACTGGACTAACAAATGGCCAAGTAAGTCTTAGACCCAATGTCAGTTGATTCCTTCTCTAGTACTCTGATCTTGGAAGCTGTTTCTCCTTCCCAGTCTATTCCATTATGAGTGTCTTCAGCATCTTCAAAAATCAGCCTCAGGTCATAGATTGCTTTTCATCATACATAAAAAGAAAAAGAAGCAAATGAAAGAGAAAGAGAAAAGAAATTTTAAAAATATTCATTGGGCAAGATGAAAGGAAAAGTAACCATGATTTCTAACCATGATTTCTTTTTCTTCTGGAAACTTTGCAGCAGAACAACAAATTCCTATAATCATCAACTTTCTGTCTAAAACTTTGTCATGCCAACAATTTTTACCAAAACAAGACACTAGCAACTTATACAAATTTTCTAAACATATGAAAAACCACCTCAAATCCAATCTAAATGAACTCTTGCCAAATGGATGAGGAAAAACACATGCACACATATGGCTGCACCTGTGTCAGTAAGCTGAGATTCATATTTCCTTATTGTGGTAAAATACATATAACAAAAAATTTACCATTTTGATTTTTAAGTGTACAGTTTTGTGGCATTAAGGACATTCACATTGTTCTGGGACTATTACCACTGGCCAACTCTAGAATTTTTTCATCTTTCCAAATGGAAACTTTATACCCATCAAACACTAAGTCCCTATTTTCCCTTCCCCCTGATTGAAGGTAATAGAGTTGTTGCTGATTTTTTTTTAATTTCAACATATTAAGGGGGTATAAATGTTTTTGTTATACAGATACCTTTTATAATGCTTAAGTTGGGCTTTTAGTATGTCCAGCAACAGAATAGTGGTCATTGTACCTAATACATAGGTTTTCACCCCTCCCCCTCTCCCCCTTCTTGATTTTTGGTGACCTTTACAGCTCTTTGTGCCTGTGTATGCCCAGCGATTAGCTCCCAACTATTACAGAGTACATATATTGTTTATTTTTCCATTTTTGAGATAATTTACTTAAGATAATGGTCACCAATTCCATCCAAGTTGCTGCAAAAGACATTATTTCATTTTTTTTTATGCCTGAGTAGTACTCCATGATACACACACACACAACCTTTTATTAATCTACTTATGAACTGATGGGCACTTAGATTGATTCCACATCTTTGCAATTGTGAATTGTGCTGCAATAAACATTTGAGTGTAGGTGGCTTTCTGATAAAGTGACCTGTTTTCACTTGGGATGATACCCAGTAGTGGGACTACTGGGTCAAACACTAAGTCTACATTTATTTCTTGGAGGAATCTCCATACTGTTTTCCATAGAGGTTGTACTAATTTACAGTCCCACCAAGAGTGCATAAGTGTGTCTTTCTTTCTGCATCCATCTCAGTATCCATTGTTTTTTGACTTTGTAATAATGGCTATTCTAATAGGAGTAAGGTGATGTCTCATTGTGGTTTAATTTGTATTTGCTCATGATTAGTGAAGTTGAATATGTCTTCATCTGTTTGTTAACTATTTGTCTATGTTCGCTTGAAAAACTGTTCCTGATTTTTGCTCACATTTTAATGTGGTTGTTTTTTTTCTTGCTGATTTGTTTGAGTTCTTTGTAGATTCTGAATATAAGCCCTTTATAGGATCTTTAGTTTGTGAATATTTTCTCCAGTTCTGTAGGTTATATGCTCTATTGATTATTTCCCTTTGTGTGCAGAAGTTTTTCACTTAATCAAATTCCATTTATTAATTTTTGTTGCTGTTGTAATTGCCTTTTGGGGTCTTAGCCATATATTCTTTGTGTATGCTGATGTACAGAAGAGTTTTTCCTACATTTTTCTGTAGATCTTTTTTTGTTTCATGCCTTATAATTAAGTCTTTTGTCCATCTTGAATTAATTTTTGTATGTGGCAAGAGATATACACAAATCAGCAGTATTTCTACATACTACTAACAATGAAGCTGAGAGTCAAATCGAAGACTCAGTATCATTCACAATAGCTACAAAGAAAATAAAATATTTAGGAATATACTTAATCAAGAGGATAAAAGATCTCTACAAGAAGAACTATGAAACACTGAGGAGAGAAATTTCAGATGACACAAAAAAAAATGAAAAAACATCTCATGCTCATGGATCAGTAGAATCAACACTGTTAAAATGCCCATACATCCAAAATGATTTATAGATTCAATGCAATCCCTGTCAAAATACCAACATCATATTTTACAGATCTATAAAAAATAACTCTATGCTTCATTTGGAATCAAAAAGTGCCCAAATAGCCAAAAAAATCTTAAGCAAAAACAAGATATCTGGAGGCATCACATTACCAGACTTCAAATTATGCTACAAAGGCTATAGTGACCAAAACAGCATGGTACTGGTATAAAAGTAGAGACCTAGGTCAATGGAACAGAATAGAAAACCCAGATATAAAACCATCTACCTATAACCAACTGATCTTTGACAAAGCAGACAACACTGGGGAAAGGAATCCCTATTCAATAAATATTGGGAAAGCTGGACAGCCACATGAAGAAAAATGATTGTTTTTAGTATTATTTTTAAAGCTTTGATTTTATTTGAAGTAAAAATATTTTGAACAACCAAATATTTAAAAATTAGTTAGAAAAGAAAAATGGTTGACATATGATATATTAACTTTAGGAATTCTAAAATACATCATGTGAAACTTAATAACTGACAATGATGCTTCCTGTATATCTTCCTTAAGACATGCAACAAGTTGAGATGACCAGGATGCCTCATCTTACATGCTTTCCATTGTATCACATTGTGTTTGCCCCACTCTACTCTTAGGTATTTATTTAAAATATATGAATATAAATTCACCAGGTATCAAAATATGTTCATAAATATTAAGTAAAATTTCCCTTTTAAGTATTGTCTAAGAAATATTCATAATACGTTACTTTTTTCTGTGTAAGCTAAAAGACACGTTACCCACTAAACCTAAAACTATTATAAGTCCCTCTCATTTTTCTTAATTTGTCTTGATTTAGAGCTGGCTCTTTCTTCATACTATTTTTGTGGATGAACATACTTTTATATACATTGATAAAATGTCTACGTATTTTTCTATTATATAAATGCAGTCATGTTTGTGATAGAATGTTCAAAATATAGTTAAGTAAACAGAGTTAGAGATTAAACAATTTAGTGATTCCAAATACAGCATTAACTGTGAAAATTGGAAAAAAAAAAAACATGTTCATGGTCCTTGGGTCAGAGAGCAGAGGGGACAAAAAATATGATTATATAAACCAAATATAGCACACAGGACTAACAGACATGAGCACTGTTTAGAAATTGTTCTTCTTTTTCTCTCAAATATTTCATACACAGATCCAAAACTATCTCAAGAATGAAAAGTCTTAGTTGATTTCTTCCTCTATTTTGACAAGGAGAAAGAACCCCTTTGACTGCCGCTTTAAGCTCTGGGTCAGAAATTGACATCCATAAAATTTTCTTAGAGAAAGTTAAAACCACCACAAACACTGGAATGTGTTAAATATATTATAAATTACTATAACATTCTTCAGAGTTATGTAATCATATAAAACAGTCAATACATAGAATGATCATGGTCTTCATAGTAGTATCATTACCCCTACTTTCTTTCATTCTTAATTCTACAAATATATACTAAGCATTCTTACATACATAGGAATTTGATGTGGGTACAAAGGAGATTAACGAGACAAATCCCTGCTCTCATTATGCTTATGGTCTAACAGCACAAGACGACCCAAAATTACAATGTTCTGTGACAAGTGCTATCTAATAAGGATAAAAAAGCACAGGATGCTATATCAGCCTGCAGACATCTATCTAACTACACTTAGTATTGATAGTTGGGAAAGTTTTCCTGCTTTCCTGGAAAGTATAGTATGATCCGACTGGATCAAAGCAGGTGACCCATCATGGAAAGGAGGTGAAAGCAGCCAGGAAAAAGGCGGAGGTGAAGTGTAGGGAAGAAAGAAAAAATGTTATAGACAGTTGAAACTGAAAACACAAAAGCCCCTGGGGAGAGATAGTCTTCTGATTACATGTAACAGACTATCATCTTGCCACATGGCAGAAACTCTTACTGTTTACTAGGCATCATATCCCCAAGGTATTCAGTAGTCCTGTGCTGTAAAATCCAATTCTGAGTCTCGGTTCTTAGTTTTCCCAGAGTGACTGAAGAAGACAAGAGACACTCCTGCGATGTGGCCTGTACCTTACAAGATTGGAGTCAAAAAGGGAGACACTGGGAAACTCATTAGTACTTACCCCAATAAATTACTTTACAGGTCTGCTGGGCTCTTTCAGACCAAGACTTTTTCTCTCTAATCTATTAATCTATTTTCACCAAGTTAACCAGGCCTCCTGTCATGACTGTCTTAGCCCTGTTTAAAACACTGGCTTTCCAGTGTTCTTAGGATAAAGTGTGATCTCAGAGTGGCTGGAAAGATTGGGCCTGCTCTGGCAGGAGCCCACCACCTCTTCAGCGTAACCACCCCCCTACTCTTCTTCACTCATTTATCTCTTTCTAAGTTCTCAAAATCATCAAGTCATAAATGTTGTTCTTTCTGCCTAAAACACTTTTCCTTCCACCCTCAGATAGCTAGATCCACTGATTTATCATTATCTCCTGGAATGTGTTATCCTCAGGCTAAACTTCCTGACTCACAGAATAGAACTTTTTTAGTACTCAAGGTACATGCCATTACAGAGCTAGCTATTCCTCAAAGTCTGCATTTTACATATATCTTCCCCTACTACCCTGCAGCCTATAAACTCCATGAGATAAGGGACTCTATCTTTCCACCTCCTGCAAGACAAGCACACAGTAAGCTTTCAATAGATATCTGTTGGATGCATGAATGAATACATGGAAAAGTGAATAAAATAATGATAAATGGATAAATGAATGAATGAACTCAGTAGCTTAAAATATACTTTCCTTTATGTTTAGCAGCTTCTACAAAATATTTTCTAGTGTGAACATAATTTGCAATAATTCCAGGAGATACATGTCACCTTCATATATAATAACTGCCATTCCCGAGGAGTTGATGACACAATGATGAAGAGATATTTCAAAGAGCAACGAGTAAAACAAAAAGGGAAATGGGAAATATTAATTGTGTGTCATGTTTCCTATACTAAGGGGAATCTGTATTGTCATAAGCACTGATCACAGGAGAGACAGAAAAATTCAAGTATAACACTCTTTAGACCAAACTTACCCTTTTAAAATAGTCTGAATCAATTATAAATATGTACACATTCATACAACCAGAAAGGTGAAACAAATTTAAAAACTTCTAAACAGCTTTTTTTTCTCTCTCCAAAATGCCAAAAAATAAGATAAAATCAAATCCCTTTTTGGTAATTATGTTTTCCATAAAACATGGCAGAAATCATTAGGGGTAAAAACTATGCCTCCGAGGTCCATGGGTAACCAGCAGTGGCCTCTGCTCAACTGCCCCAAATCCAAAAGCTATTGCTAATTCAGTAACAAATAGTAAAAAATGACCCAAGCTAGTTCTTTATGGTCCCAAAAATACTATTTAAATTGAGTTAACCAAAGAATAAACTCTCTAGCTCACTCACTCACTCAATTTGTATTTATTCGGTGACTACCATGCATTAGAAGCTGAGCCAGGTGAAGAGGACAGATGTGGTTCCCTGTTCTCACAGAGCTAACAGCACATCTGGAAGAGAGACACAAACAACTGGAACAAAGTATGATAGATGTAATTATACTAATAGTAACTTCAATTATCCTCAGCATTTGCCATGTGTGGGGCATTGTTCTAACATCCGAACAAGTATTTATCTCATTTAACCTTCATAATAACTGTATCAGGGAGTAACTATCATCCCCATTTGCTCAGATGAGGAAATAGGAAAGAAAGGATAAATCCTTTGTGCAGAGCAACATCAGTGAAGACTGGATTCAAACCTAGGCATTTCGACTCCAAAGCCAATTCTTTTGCACTACTCCAATATCCGCCTATGTAAGCAGTAAATCCAATGGCATTTAACATGGGCTGAGGACCCATCACAAAGTCCTGTTTCAACACAAATATTGGTATTCATCCAAAAAAAAGAACAAAATAATTTCTTACTATATGCCACACATGTTGGCAGATGCTATGAGATACACAAAAACAAAAGTTGAAGAAATGATTCTTGTATTCAAAGAACTTATAATTGAGGTTAATAATAATAATACTCTGTTAAACAGCAATAAATCAACAAAGCAGTATAGTTGCAGACAAAACTGCTATAGAGAGTTGAAGTAGAGAAAGTTCTTAAATATTTGGAATATGTTTTGATAGCTTTAGTTAAAAAATACAACTATCATCAAAGTAGTTTTGCTGAAATAGAGAGAGGTTTACTTAATTTTCATATTTCTGATCTTAAAACCCTACAGTACCACAATTTAGCCATTGGGACATTATGAATAGGTTTTAATCCCTCTTATTTTCTTTCTTTAAATTAACTTCTCAGACATAATAGCAAAGTAAACACCTGTAAACCTACCACTCAACATATAAAATAAAATATAAGACAACTATACACCTTTTCTAACTGCATTCCTTTCCTTACAACTCTTCCATCTTATTTCCCAAAGAACTGGGGTATTTTTATTCCTGTATAGTGTCCTCATAATTTAATATGTATCTAATATAAACATTATATTTAGCACTGTTTTTCAGGTTTCAATTAGATATAAATGGTATCTTATTATCTATATCTTTCCACAACTTTCTTCTTAATCTTTTGGATCTATGTGGATCTAACCTGTTGCTGAACATTTAATATTGTCTCTAATTTCTAAACTACTGCAAAAAATTACAGTGCATTTTTTACATATGTGCCTTATGCATATATGGAAAATTTTCTCTAGAAGTATAACATGTGTGTGAGTATATCCTGGTGCAAAATCATTGGATGGGAGAGTATGTGCATATTCAACAATGTATGTGTCAAAATCTCTCCAAAATGCTTGTACTGATTGAAATTTCCATAAGAACTGTCTGCAAATACTATTGTACATCTTCAACAATATTTAATGATTTTTAAATGTTACCAAAGGATAAATTGTTAAATTCATATGAATGGTAATTATATATGTCTTGATATGTATTTCCTTGAGGATTCATAAAATTGAGAACATTTTCATGTTTATTAGCCACTGGTTTTCCTCTTTTGGTGAAATGCTTATTCATAACCTTCACTCACTTTCCTATAGTGTTGTCTGCTATATGGTACTATTCTATAGATGTTATTTATAAGTTCTGAATACTAATCCTTTAGCACTTAAATGTATGACAAATATCTTTTCACAGTGTGGTTTATATTTCATTCTCTTTTTGGTGACTCCTATTACATGGAGATCTTAATATGACAAAGTTTTCTTTGGTGACTCATATTTCTTATCTAAGAAATTTACTGTCATAGGCATATTACACATTTTCATTAATTTTACTTTAAAAGTTTTAGTATGCTGTATTAATATTTTGGAATCTAGTCCCCTTGGAATGATTCTTTTATAAATAAAATAATACATAAATCTAATTTATATATTTTTCCATTAAGATCACCATTCTATACCAATTTATTAAACAATTCATTCTCAATAATCTATCAGCAAACTGATTCACCATATCACCTCAGTCACATTTTTTTCCAAATATGCATGTCTACTCTGTTACAATGGTTCATGCATCCACCGCTATGTCAATAACATGTTTTCTTCTTAATAATTACTCCAGCTTTAAAAGTCTTTATATATGGAGCGGCGAGTCCACAAACTTTGATCATTCTTAGTTAATCAAAATTGTCTTAGTTACTATTAACCCTTTAGTCACCTATATACATTTTGGTATAAACTTTCAAATACGAGTAGGGGGAGGAATTTGCATTTAATAAATTTATAGTAATTTCATAGACATAATGAGAGACAACATTTTTACAAAATTGAATCAGTCTCCATGAATATGAGCTATCTTGCCATTTATTCAAGACTTCTTTCATGTATTTTAAGGATGTTTTAAAATGTTCTCCCTAAGAGCTTTGCAAATACCTTTTCAGTCTGCACATTTTTATTTATTGTCTCACTGTGCATTCTACGACCACCAATGAAATGTTGAACTGAGCAGGGATTTTAAAAGAAATGATTCTACTGTTTCACCATTATACGTTTTTTTTTTTTTAGTATTTTATGTTTAATTTCCCTTGTAGTCCATATTGCTGAGAGTCACTTATCATACAGTGTGTTGAATTTTAACAACTATTTTATTCTACATCAAGTAAGATGATTATACATATTGTCTCCATTAAAATGTTAAAGCAGAGAATTGCATTTGTATGTTTTCTGATGTTAAACTCTGCATTCCCACTATAAACACAAATTAGTTATGATATATAATTGTTTTAATTTGCTTTTAATATGTTTAAAACTCTTCTTTTAATTGGAAATCTTCTCAATTCCAGTCCCATTTTCTCTAAATATAAATGATGCTTATTTTTTTTTAAAAGCTGTCCACTTTAGAAGGAAATTATTTATAAAAATTTTGATATACCCAAAAATGAGATTACTGTATAGCAGTTAATGATTAGATAAATCATTCATATTAACAATAAAAAGTTGTTTATAATAAAGTGATAGAAGTATATAACGAAATAAAATGAATAATATACTTTCGTATTTTAAATGTTCATAAATATATACATAAAAACAACTTGACAGATATATTTGAAAATATTAAAAGTGTTTCTTTCTAGAAAGTGGTATTTGAGATAGTTTTTTTGTTCTTTATATACTTTTTGGTACTTTTTAAATGATTATATTATTTTAAATATCAGAAAATATATCACAAAAATTTTATAAAACTGACAATAGTAAGTTGGTTAACACTGTGAATCTAATATTTTATATGCATTGGGCTAGCAATTTTTATAAATTATTTTTAATATCCATAACATCTCTACATGACAGCTTTCTTTCATGTGATAAAATTGAGATTTTCAAAGGTTAAGCAACTTTCTAAAGGCTACACAGTTGATGAATGAAGGAACTGGTTTTTCTGTTACTAAACTTATATCACACAACAGATAAGTCTTTCGGTACTTAACACAGTTATAAGGTACTTCATGTCAGCATTTCTTCAGTTTTGAGTAGAGTCTTAGTGTTATATCAGTGACCATGGACATAAGTTATAACTAATCTGAAAACTTAATGATTGTTTTTTGCTCCATGCATTTGAACCAAAATTTAACAATTTAGAAATCTCAGTTAAGCTTAACCTTATATATCACATTAGATATAGCAAATGGCAAGCTTGTAGAAATAAATAAGTAAGAGAGAGAGAGTGAGAGAAAGAGAACAGGAAAGGAAGACGGGCAAACACAACTTTATGCAAAGCTAGTGGCTCATCATAAGTTCTGAGTTTGAAATAGTGATTTTAAATCCCTGCTTTGAATCTCATTGCAGATGCAGATGGTAGGAGATATCATCTAAAAACGCTGATTGCACTACATGGTACATAGAGAATTGATGAGGAAAAATAAGATTCAAGTCATCTCAGTTTTATCATAAGCATTTCAGCTTTATCATAAGCATTTCAGTTTTGCTTATATATTAGATTGCAAGTCCTTTTGTGGATGAAAAAATATGTTAAAGTATACTCTTACATTTCCAGAGATCACCTTAAGTAACCTAAAAATTCTTATTTCAAAGAAGAAGACTCACAGATTGACAACTTTTCGCATTCTTCAAAATGCCCTCTACCAGCACATCTGAACTAATGATTAAAATGTGGGGAGCAATGGGCTTCTTCCAGTGGGCAATCAGGCTGAAACGCCCTTCCTTTCTTACTTCTGAGAGGAATGTGTTATTTTATGCATTGAACCTTTTTGTGAGCTATATATCTGAAGATGTTTGGCGGGTTCTTGAGCAAGAGACCTTTGACTGTGATCCACTCTCCATTGATGAAGGAGAGAATAAATATGTCCAAGTCCTGAATGTACCAGAAACAGCCAAAAATATTTTCTACATTTTCTCAAGGAAGTTTTATCAGCAATGATGTGGTCTACTAGGATAGGTATTTGCCTAAACAATTGGTTTCAGGAAGATTGATAGACTCAAGCCTTCAAAAAACACAAATAATTTACATCCTAAAAGTTTCTTTGCTCTGTGTGCACACTGTCGGTTTCTAATGAACCCTGCAGAACACCACTTGACTCCACTCTGGGCATGCTGCCTTCACCAACCCATCAGCTTACAACTGTTCTTTATGATTCTCAGTAGTACGCTAAAGTCACCAATAAGCATTCCACTGCATTTGTTCTAGACAAAATGCAAAGCTATTTTTAGCATTTAATATTGCAAATATTAAGGTAGATATGACTTATTTCCTCCCTCTAACCCACTGCCTAAATTTCAGTATCATTTGTCTACAGCTCATATTTGCCAAGTATCGTACATTTTTCATTTTTAATATTTCAATATGTATGATATTCATTTCCCCTGTCTGTCACTGGGATCAGAATCGATGAGCTCCCCTTGTTTCTCCCTCACCAGTCATGAATTGAGACTGAGGACAGACCTATTGTGAAGTGCCTGTCTTTCCAGGGACCAGGTTTAGCTCTTCTTATTCACTGATATTTAACAAATATTTGTGTGGTACTCACCATATGCTAGTCACATCTTTTCTCTTACTGATCATTTACAATGCTGAAAGTAAGGGGTATTCCTATTTAACAGATGATAAAGACTGATACTTAGAGAAGAAAATGATTTTGACAAGTTCCATACCTATGATATGCAAAATTTGAATGTAAAAGTCCATCAAAATTTCATCAGTTCCAATACATTAAATGACACAGTAAACAAAAAGTAAACAAATATTGATGAATCAATTCTTGCAAAAAAGTGACATAAATATACCAGGGGATTTCAAAGTGGAAAAATGAAATTAAAAGATAAAAATCAAATACATAAACTTTATTTCTCAACATAAGCTCCATCAAGTTCAAGAGAGTTTCATAAGTGATTATACCAGCCATTTAGTCCATCCCTGAAGAACTGAGGGTCCTAAGAATTTAATCACATCAATATGGTCTTTTTACATCACTAACTGAAGGTTTCCTGGGTGTTCTCCTGCTAAAGCTTTGGTTAACTTTCTCAAAACACTCTCATAGTAAGAAAATGTTTTCTGTTATCATTCGTTGGTCCTCCAGAAAGTCAACAAGCAAAATGCCTTGACCATCCTAAAAACTGTTGCCATGACCTTTGCTCTTGTCTAGTCTGCTTTTACTTTGACTGGACCACTTTCACCTCTTGGTGGCCACTGATTGCACTTTGTCTTCAGGATCCTACTCATAAGGCCATGTTTCATCTCCTACCAATGCCATTCTTCCAAAAAATGCTTCAGGATCTTGATCTCACTTGTTTAAAATTTTCATTAAAAGGTCTGCTCTTGTCTGTAGCTGATCTGGCCGCAAAAGTTTTGGCACCGATCAAGTGGAAAGTTTGCTCAACTTTAATTTTTCAGTCAGAATTGTGTAAGCTGAACCAATTAAGATGCATACGTTGTTGGCTATTGTTTGTGCTGTTAATTGTCTGTCTTCCATTTGAGGCAAAAACGAGATGAATTTTTTCTTTGCAAATTGATGTGGATGGTCTGCCACTGCAGACTTCATCATCAACACCACCTTGACCTTTTTTAAAACTAGTTATATATTTGTAAACTGCTAACTTCTTTGGGGCATTGTCCCCACAAATTTTTTGTAAAGCATCGATGACTTCACCCTTTTTCCACTAAAGCTTCAACCTTAATTTGATATGTGTTCTTGCTTCAATTTTAGCAGAATTCATGTTCTTTCAGAGAAGATCTTTTCAAATTGATGTCTTATCCTTCTTAGTGTCTCAACTAGCTCCTGTTCGGACACGTTATAACAAGTTAGTACAAGTTTATTCGGTGGAAAAAAATTTTCCAATCCATGCATGTTTTTTTCACAGTATGTATTTTCCATGAACTTTTTGAAGACTCTGCATATTTAAAAGCTTCCTTTATTAAAGTTTTGACGCTTGTAGCTAAATGAGTAAAATGCCAGCATAAATTTCTAAATAATTTTATAGGCATCTCTTGTTGTATATCTTGTAATAGTCCATATAGAATCTTCAATATAAATTGAATTATACATTTAAAATGAATCTGAATTTCACAAAACATTATCTTAAAGAAAGGATGAAAGTAATGGTCACATAAGCCAAGGTTTTATACATAATTATACTAGGTTACCTCAGGATGCAGAAATCTTAACAGCAAAGGTATATTCCACAGGAGTAGTATCAAATTGATCCTATAGTTATTGATTTAAAAGGAAATATAGGTGCCCAAGAGAATTCTTTCCACGGATAGTCTTAGATTCATTAATTCATCAACTACACATTGAGTGCTTATCATTGTCAAAATATAAATATAACTTATAAGACAATGAATGAAAACATAGGGTAGGTCCCTGTTCCTATGGCATGTAGACCTAGAAAAGGAAGGTAAGAGGCCAAATAAACAAATATATAAAAAAGGCAATATCATGTTCTGAGATGTGCAATGAAGAAAATAAATCAGGGCAATACACTAAAGAGTGTTTTAGGAGCGCCTTTAGCTTATCCTGCCAACATGTGAGGACCTTTAACATTATCCATTACCATATTAATAAAAATATGCCTAAAAGTTTCTACTATAAAATGGTTGTGAACAGAATTTTATTATTTGTTAGAAAGTAAAGACGACAACGAGAGAGAGACCTGAACAAGCAACAGTGGTCATAAATGTTGTGCTTTCTGGGATATTTTGTAATTGTTTTGATGTGGTGCAACATAACATTTCCAAACTGAACATTTTCAAGTCAATGTGAAAAGATTCCCAAGGTTTTAGTTTAAAAATGTCTTATTACATTCTGTCTCAGAAAACATTTGCCGCCTTGCTGTATCTTAAGGCTTAGAAGACTCTAAAATATTACTTAATGCAGAAATTCGTTTGTTTGTGTGTTTGTGTGTGTGCATCCTGCGCTGAGGTTAGGACTGAGACACAGGTCTGTATAACTCCAAAGATATCACACTTTCCACTATAAAACACTACATTTTAAATGTAATTATCAGGTGGCCACTCAGCATTTCTGAGTTGTTAATAGAGTAGTTTAAACATTACTTTGACTTCTGATTACATTCACTAAGGGAGGTAAAGACTGACATACATAAAACTAAGGATAGCACACAAAGCTGGGTGGTAGAAGCAGGTGATAATAACTAGCCTTTCCTGGATGGTTTACAGAGAAGGGAATACAAAAATGTGTGATTAGTGCAGTGAAATTTAAAACACGTTTTGCAAGTCAACAAAAACAAGTTTATCATGGCTCAAAAAACAGAGCTTACTGAGTCTCTTATGAATGAACTTATGTTACAACTAGCATATCCTTGTAAATCTAGCATAAAAATAAAATGGAGTCATTACTAGTCTTTTGGAAAAAAATGAGTAATACTGTTGATTTATTTATGTATTAACAATTCATCTGTCAGGTTATTCTGCTATGTGCTGACATGGACCACTAAGTTACTATATTACTTTAGGTGAGGATGTTCTTTATCCATTTCCTCAAATTTAACACTTACCCCACTGATTTCCAAGGTGATTGCACCAAATGCCAGATCCTATGCTAAGTGTTTTAGAACAGTACCTCACCTTATCCCTCAAAATATACTCATGAGGTAAGTACCACTAATTAAAGCCATTTTACAGATGAACAAAATAAGGTTTGAGAAAAGTAAATTCTTCAAATGACAAGACAAAAAGATCTTTGAAAAATATAAAATGCTATACAAAAATGATATAATTATAGCCATTGTTAAATTGGAAGAAGTGAAACTTGTAGGAAAAATATCATCAACTCTAGTGCCCCTAGAACATACAAATTGATAGTAGCCCAGGAGTCCACCTGATAGGACTCAGAACAACAATACAAAACAGCTAGTCAGAGCCTATCTTAACATTTTTGTCCATACTTTTAGTCATTAATCTTCAAAATAACCCTATGAAGCACACATTATTATTATCCTCATGTCACAGGTGTGGACACATAGAGACAGAAAGAACAAGTGACTTACTCCAGGTAAATGCCAGTAAATGGCCGAGCTGGGATTGGAACCCAGGCAGTCCGGTTCTTAAACCTGTGCTCCTAATCATGAGACTAGACTACTTGTGTGAAGTAGGCCAGAAAGAGTGCAAGCCAATTAGTTATTTATTCAACAGGCTTAGGGAACAAACAGCTGGATTATTTTTCCTCATGTAGAAGCCTTGGGACCATTCCCCGGGGTTTTTTAGGTCCGCATAACATAGTGGAAGGAGCTGGGACTCAGCAGTGAGTTTCAAATGGCAGCTCAGCCGCCCTCTTCATCCTCCATGACCTCTTTATTTGTAAATGAAGAAAAAGAATGCCTATTCATCAGGGATTTAGTGAGGATTGAGTACATTCAGCACAAATCGTGACACAGACAAGGTTGGCACTCAGTAAATATTAGTCTCCTTCTTGCTCTGGCTTCAAATGTGGTTTCAGTTCAAATAATTTACTCTCCCATAAGCTATTTAGGAAAAGATAAGAGAAAGTCCTCAGGTCATGAAATATTAGGTTTTAAATCAACTGTATATTGTCCAGAGTCATAAAGTAATCTGCTTTTGGGAACATAATGTTATCCTGAGTATCTATAAATAGGATTTGTTTTCTTCCCAAAACAGTGTATGTGTATTGATTTTCTCAGGGGTCAGTACATTCGATTTGATAGACTGGTAGACTGATCTGGTTTAGCAATTCCAGGGTCAGTTCTGTACTTGCTCATGCCATAGGTCTGCCTAAACAAATTTTATCCCAAAGTAGAGTTGTCTTGTCACTGTTATTCCGCAGGATAGAAAGTATGATACTTACAGCCTGCGAATGAACAACATTGAAAGATCTGAGAGCATGTGAGCTTTTCCTATTATGCACTGTGGCCAAAGTTTAGTAGAAGGCATATTTTGGTTGTGTCATGTGTTTGAACTTTGAAAGCTTCCATAACCTCATTTTAAAACTTTAATTGTTCCTGAAGTATTAATAGAAAAACCTAGGCAGTTGACAATTTCACCATGTTCTTTCAAGACAACAGTTATTCTTTACAGAGTAGCTCTGCTGTTTACAAACAGAAGAAAATGTCTATGTATTTGAGGGAGTTTTTCATATTACAAAGGCTCATTAATCTCCTCATACTCAAAGTTTTTAAAGTTAAACAAATTGGCTTACTTGATACCAAATAATTATACTTTTGTGACCTTGTGACATTTCTAAATCCAAATCTGTGGATCAGCCTTTGAAATATACTAAGCTTAAAAGAATGATAAATATAGTATTTACAAAAGGAATTGAAACACCCATAGAGCTTATGTCAGTTAAACAGTAAAGTCATTGTTATAGTAGGATGCCAAGTGAAAAAAAAATGTTTTATATTACTATTGTACCTGGAGAGTCACTAGTTGGGAGTTTTGAATATGGAGACTTCAATAACCTTAATTTCACAAAAACGACCAGGATGGGTCCTTTACGTAGTATGTGTTTAATAAGAACCTAGCCATTATTCTTGGAGAATATGGGAAGTTAATATAAAACTAAACACAGGATATAGGCATTTAGTATGTATAAAACTATAGGCAGGATATGAACACCAAAGGCAGGATATGGGCATTTAGTTATTATAAAACTAAATGCAAATATATCTCAAATAAGGTAGCTTTATTTAGATTGGAATGGCATGATTTTTTAAATCGTTTTATTTATGTTAATCTAAACATTGGATCCTAAATGATCGACTTCTTGTAATTGCCATAATCTAAGAAATGGAGGTCAAATTAAGCCCAATATCTAGGCATGGTGGTTGAGCATGCATGAAGAGGAAGTCCATCCTCTGGAAACTAACACATACACTGCCCTTGGTTTGGGGCAGGGAGTGGAGAACTGAGGAAAGGGCAGCGGGTGGGGAGTGGGGGCGGAGAGAGAGAGACAGAATGCACGTGCATATAGGGCGGTGGGACCATAAAGGTCAATAAAGACTTAGAGTTGGGTGTGATGGCTGAGCTGGCCCTGTGAGTTTAAGATCCATGAGCTAGCAGCAGCAATGAAAATCACCCTGTCTTCTATTTTTATTGGGCATCAAAAATTCAGTGAGATTATGTTAAACATCAAAGTCTGATCTTAGCTAAACTTTCCAGAGTTATACATAGACATGTTTATTGCATCACATTTGTCAGATACATAAATAAGAAAATGCTACTCATAACTTTAATTTATATAACTATGTAGTCCATAGTGTATATAAAAATAATTATCATCATGAGAATAATAGATAATACTTATATGAGCCTTTTTTATGAGTGAGACACTGTTCTAAAAACACGACATATGTTATACCATTTAATCTTTGAAACAACTCTATTAGATAGGTACAGTTACTTTTCTATATCAAAACTGAGGCACAGAGGATTTGAGTGATTTTACCAAGATCACATAGCTGTAAGTGGCAGGGCTGAGATTCAAAGCAGGCAGTATGTCTCCAGAGGCCACATGTTTCATCCATTTTGAATATATAGTGTATAAATAAAATAGAGGGCTCTTATTGTATATGTAACCCACACAAGCCATCATTCTGTGCTTATTTATTTTCTTATAGTATCTGTTAAGCTTCATTGATAGAATCTCCTTTATTTCTGATTTATTTTCCCATTGATTTGCTGGCTTATATTTCTTGATTTATTTTTGTCTGTAAATCCATATATCTCCAATACTAACTGGGCTAAGAAAAAAAAATAAAAGGGCTAAACAACTTTTACTTAATTAGATAATTTGTATTCATCCCCTCCATGGGAAAAAGAAAACAAGTTGCTGATATTATTTGACTGGTTAATCTCATTTATTTATTTATTTTCTAAAAAAAACTTTAGGATTCCTTTTATTGGAAATAATATCTATTAATAGCATCTATTTCTACTTTCTTTTTATTGTCAACTAGAAATTAAAGCTGGATTTTTATCTAAACACATAGAGTGGCTGAAAGAAATGCCCTTTATTTAATTACTGTGAATCCCTGCAGACCTACACTCCACATAAATTAAACTCACCAGGTTTAAAAAAAACGATATTTGAATCTAACAGTTTACCCATTTAAGCCTGAAGACATCAGAAAAAACAAGATAAAATTACAGTCAAAACTGACACATGCCTTGGAATGGCCGCTCTGTGCTTACTGTAATGTTAGCTTCTTTGTACATTTTTTTAAACAAAAGCTCAAAACACTAGACTTACATTTTCAGTCTAAATTACCTTATGCCTGACTGTAGAGAATAATTTATTTTGAATAAGACCAATGTCTCAATGAATCAAATACAAATTCCTCAACATGAAATTTAAAATACTCCATTGATGGGCTCTATGTCAGGAAAGTAACATCTTTCTCTGTTTTGCAAAATAAATCCATGTCTTAATTAGATTAATTGGCAGGCTTTTCCCACTTATATCTATCTCCTAGGAAGTCCCCTGTAATTTGATTTCCATAGAGTTCGT
The DNA here is from genome assembly GCA_963575035.1 of Avahi laniger. NCBI lineage: Eukaryota > Metazoa > Chordata > Mammalia > Primates > Indriidae > Avahi > Avahi laniger. The sequence goes on from CAUYSK010123797.1 coordinate 144,836, forward strand.
TCTCCTGATATAGTTCACTCAAAAGTCACAAATAGAGCTTTTTAAGGGCCATTTTGCCATCTTAGTTCTATTTGACTTCTCAACACTGAAAGTACCTTCCTGATACTCCCTTATCTAGATTTAGAGTCTGATGCCATACCCTGTCTCTTTTTTTGCTTGTTTCTTAAAATTCTGGCTCTCTAATCTCTCTATTCCCTTTCTCAAAGAATTAAGTAACTTATTTAGTAACAAACAAATAGAGAAAAAACTATTATTCTTAGGCCAACTGAATTCAAAATTATTTTCTGATCTTGACCTTTCACAAGTATTTGAGATTTAAACCTCAACCCAACTAAATAAGAAGATAGTAATTTTCCCCTTTTAAATAAATTATCTGACAGTAAATGGGGAATGTTGATCTTATTTCTTCCTTTATAAGGGCAGCTATACCCAGTACATTGAACAAACCAGCAGTTTCCAAGTCTGAGAGAGGAGAGAGCAGAGGGAAAATCAGTCTTATAAGCCTTTACTTAAGCCAGTAAGATATAAGCCACCATTTCTTGAATTACAAATGAGGAAATGGAACTAAAAACCCCTAAAGTCCTTCCAGAGAAATGCTGCACTGCCAAGTGTCTGAGCTAATGTTTCAGGAAAAGCTAGTCCTATCGGGCGTTGTGTAGCTACCCTGCTAGGCAGGTATAGGAGACACTGACTCCTCCAACAACTGCAGAGGGAAGTGGAAACAGTGCTGCCAAAGGGCAGGTGACCACCCAACTGAGAGAGAGATGGGCTAAGATTTACTCAAGTATTTATTTGCCAGGCCTTTAATCTGAAAATGATGGCCTGGTTCTCATAAAGCAAAGCAAAGGTCTGCTATAGAATGTCCCCACGCCTCAATTCTGGCTTCCTGCCCGGTGTGGGGGAAGGGCAAGTATATGCTTCCTCAAAAGGACAAAAGACTCCACCATCCCTTAGAATTGTTCAACTGCTTTTTTTAATTTGTTTTATTCTTGGCTTATTTGTTTGCTTGGGTGGTTACAAAAATCTTTACAAAGTGAAAAAGGGAGCAGAATTCTCTGTACTCCTACTCAAGGATGCAGTCTGCAAGCATATTCACAGTTTGTGTCTCTGACCTTCACAACCCTTTTCTCCTTCTTTGCTCCTTTTGTATCAAAAGTTTACTATAAACTCACATTGCCTGAATATGCAACGTCACCATTATATTTCTAATCCAGAACAAAAGGGATTAAACTATCAGCATTCTTTCACCTGTGTACTTTTCCCATAACAAGATCAAAAAAAAAAAAAAAACTGCTTGTAAGTTTACATTGACAAGAGCTGAGAGAGCCTGAGTCATAAAAAATAACATTAATAATTATACTAAACCTTAAATTATACTAAACCTTAGAATTACTATTACCATCACTACTATTAGAAAAAACAAAAACACATCCATTCTGCACTTTATGGGAGCTCTCCTGAATCTTTTGCATTGTATATCTCTCCCAAGGAAAGGGAACAGTAAGGAAGCATAGAAGTTGGTTACTCGTAAGTGTATTTCTTTTTAATCCTATATATTTCAGACTAAGTCAGGAGACCCAAGACGGGGCCACATGGTGCCTGGTCTCTCTTCTGTCCTAGCACTCTCTGCAATGCTTTTGTTTTTCCCTTCCTGTATCTTTTGCTCCAGGTCCTCCTGCTGAGCACGCCACAGGATCCCATCATGAGTTCAAGTGTCTGCATACAGAAGACAGTGCCATAGAACTATATCAGATTTTCTTGGGTGCTTGTAAAAAAATTACCAATTCTTGGGTGCTCAGGAATCCCCACTAGTACTGCATTGATCAGGCCTCTTTACCCTGGAGAACCAAAGCTATGGTGTTTCTCCTTGGGCACATATCAATATTTAAATATCACATGTATATATCATTCATGAGGACTCATATAAATGGTGAGAAAGTCACATGATGAAAATTTACTGCTGTACTCTTAACTTCAGTATACTAACTTTCTCAAAAATTGCTTACTCTCTTCAAGAATATGGCTATATTGAGGATCATCTTCTAAACTTGACTGTACATTTGAATCATCTGAAAAGCTTTTAGGAAAATATATACCCCAGAACCTATTCTATATCTACTAAATCAGAAAATCTGGAAGATGAAATATAAAAATATATTTAAAATTAATAATCTCTGTCCTTTTCCATTATCAATGTCCACTATACTGCCAAGAAGACCAATGTTAACTCCTAGTACATGTACTTCAATTCCTTTTAGCATGCCCATATAAACACATGCAAACATCCAAGTATATATGTATACACCCACATACACACACACAAAAAATAAAGGATTTATATTTGGGTGTATTTAAAAAATAGGGACTGCAGAGTATTTTCCACGTAGAAAACTGTTGAGATATAAAGATATTACAAAATACAACTACTGTTTAAACCTATTTTCATAGCAAAAAGAAAAAGGTACATAGATATGCAAGAATATATAAAAGATATTAATGGAAATTAGATGTTTAAGGTAGGATTATGAATTTATTTCTGTTCCTTTCTGTTATCTGTGCTTTCTAATTTCTACAATTATTGATTTTTTTATACAAAGTTATTTTTAATTTTAATAACTTTCTGAAGGTATTTAGTTACAACTAACTTTTCAAATTTATTTAGCACTAGAACACCACTTCTGCATAACATATATATTAGCCATGACAAGCTAATTGTTGTAACAAATAGTTCCCAAAAAGTAAAAATGTAAAATGACTCAAATATATTAGAAGCTGATTTCTTGCTTGTGTTACAGAACTGACTAGGTGAAATATCTGGCAGGACCACCCTCCTACAAGTAGTCATTCAGAAATTCAGGTTGACGTTAGCTCTGCCATGTTTGACATGTGGCTTCTACTGTTATTTGAGGGTTTCCTCCTATGCAAAAAGCCAAAAAGAGAAGAGCATTAAGTTGCAGAACATGGGAAGTTTGTGAATGTCTGGCCTGGAAGGGGATGCCCTTGATTTCACTGACATTCCATTGGCTGGACTCTATCACATGGCTAAGCCTACCTGGGCTGGAAAATGTGGTCCCCAGTGGAGCAGTCACTTCCCAGCAATAGCTTCACATTTTGAAGGGTGAACATGAATCCATCTCAAATAGCTGATTTTCTTTACCAAATTATGCTCCATTATTGATATTCCCTGAACACTCCATGCCCTCTGTGCTTTTAATCACAGTCCTCTCTCAACCTGAAATGCACCTCCCTACATACAATGAGCCTAATTATTCTTCTAGTTAGATTCCATTTTCTGCTACTCCACAGACACCATTCCTTTATTTGGTTTTTTCATTCAACTAATATCTTTCGAGGTGTACCACATGCCAGAAATTCTTTTAGGTAACGGGGAGTGAAGAGTAAACAAAAAGGAATCTCTACCCCCTTGGAGTTTACGTTCAAAGGACAAACAAGAAAAAGGCTTACTAAATAAACCACTTGTATGATACATAGGGGTAAGAGACACATACAAAAAAATTGAGAAGAGTTATGAAATTTCCAGGGGAATTTTTCATAACTGTGTAGAATTTTTAAACAGGTTGGCCAAGGAAGGCAGCATAGAGAACATTAATTTAAATAAAGACTTGGAGGAAACGCAGACGCTAGCCATCTTGATATTTGAGAGAGGAGGACTCTGGGCAGAGAAAAGAGCAGAGCAAAGGTCTTAACACAGGAATATGTTAGAACATGTCTCCAAAACAGCATGGACATCAGCAGACCTTATGCAAAAAATAAAGCTGAGAGTTGGATATAATGTCAGAAAGACAATGGGGCATATCATGTACAGCACTGTAGATCATATAAGAATTTGCTTTTTATTGAAAATAAGATTAGAACTACTAGAGGATTTTAAGCTGAGGAGTGACATTATCTTATCTACTTTAAACAGTATCACCAGGTGTAGTAGGAAGAATAATAACCTCTCCCAAGAGGTCCACGTCCTAATCCCCAGAGCTTGAGAATATGTTATTTCCTATAGCAAAAGGGATTTTGTAGACGTGATTAAGTTAAGGATCTTGACATGGGAAGATTATCCTGGGTTATCCAGGTGACTCCAATGTAATCATAAAGAAGGAGATAGGTGGTCACAGTCAGAGAAGGACGTGTGACAACAGAAATAGACAATGAGAGTGAGCATATGTGTACATGTGAGAGAGAGAAAGACAGAGAGAGACACAGAGAGAGAAAGATGTTACACTGCTGGCTTTGAAGATGAAGGAAAGCCCAAGAGCCAAGGAATGCAGGTAACCTCTAAAATGTGAAAAAGTCAAGGAACAGATTCTCTCCTAGAGCTCCAGAAGGAAACACCCTGCCTGTGCCTTGATTTTAGTCATTTCAGATTTCTGACTACCAGAACTGTGAGATAATAAATACATGTTGTTTTAAGCTATGAGATTTGTGGTAATTTGCTATAGAAGCAATTAGACACTAACGTACCAGGCTGCTGTTTGAGAACAGACTGCAGGGAGCAAGAACAGAAGCAGGGATACCTACCAGACAGCTACCGCAGAGACCCAGGAGAAAGACAATGGTGGATCAAACCAAAATAGTGGCCGTGGGCCAGTGAGAGATGGTCAGATTCGGGAAATATTTTGAAGGCCATACTGACAGAATGTCCTAAGAGCCTGCCTGTGAAGTGTGTAAGAAAGAGGAGTTAAGTCTGGCACCAACATTTGCAATCTGAGCCCTGAAAGGGAACTGCTATCAAATGAGACAGGGACAACAGCAGGAGGGGCTCGAGGGAAAAGAATCAATAATCCCTCTTCTCTATCACATACAGCAACTGATTGTTTTATTCAGCATTTATTAAACAGTAATTTGTGCCCATATCTGCCTTTGTGGCTAGATAATAAGCTCAGAAATCTCTACTTATGCATTTTTCAACTTAACAACTTTGCTAGATACAAAATTATGCAAGAGTAAAAGGTGACTATTCAACCTATGACCAACACATGGTAATGGTACAACTTTTACATAAAACCTGTTCTTAAGGATTGTCTGCACTCAAACCAAACTCCAGATTCTTGTGTTCTTTGATTCAACAAAGCACTTAGCAAAGCTCTTTGCAAAGAATAGCCATTCAATAAGTGTTGGGTAAACCACACACACACACACACACACACACACACACACACACACACAGAGTCCTCCAATAATGACTTTACATCATCAGTTTTGCTTGTATCTTCCAAGAAAAATGGTTTAGGAAAAAAGGCAATTCTTAACCTATTCTTGAGAATTTTACCATTCAAAATGAAATTATTCCACTTCCTTCATTGAAAAATAGAAATAAACATCATGCTATCATCCAAGTAAGTTTGGACTTGAAATGTATCATGAATCACAGATAAACATTAATTTGTAGTCCAAAGACTGCCATAATTTATGAAACTTGTCTCCCTTAGCACTTGGGGAAATAAGCCCTTTGTTCTGTAGACTCATACCAGAGGGATCCAGCATTCAATAGGCATCTCAAACCAGCATTTCCAAAACCAAACTCCTGATTCTGCTCTGCCTAAGTCCCCCCAGAAGAAATCTGCTCCTCTCATAACGTTCTTTGCATTTGGAAATGAATACTCATATTTTCATTTGCTCTGGAAAAATTAAAAAAGAAATAAAAACCACACCTGCTCACATTTTATATTACTGCCCTAAATAATGAAAGCTGCGATTTTTTCTATCTACTGCACCAAATGCTAGTTCCCTGCAACAGAATCAGCAATCTACTCCAATGAAGCAGTACTGATTATAAACAAATACAATTAAACTTTGTTACTACATCCCCATTCACATTTAATCTATTACTCTTTCCTGACCATTAAGAAAACTTTCTATGAGTAAAGGATATAAAGTTTCTAGCAGTAAAGCTGTAAATCTATACATGATAATAGTTCTGACTTCAGGAATAATCAAAAGAAATACCTACTTGAGGAGGCATTTTCCACTATTCTTTGATCTCAATATTGCTAGTAGTTTTCACTTAAGATTCAAGACAAAGTAAACATTAAAGGACCAAGATGGCTGACAAGATGCAGTTAATATGCATCTTCTCCAGGAAGAGGAACCAGAATAGTAAGTAGATACATTTTGAAGAGTTCTTCTAGAAGAGAACACTAGGATTCACCAGAGAAGTGACAGGAAGCCAAAAGCAAGTAAAGAAACAGTTCAAGGGATCTTGCCCAGCTGGGGACTGGCTGAGAGCTGAGAGAAGCTCCTGGACTCGGGGAAACGCTAAGAGAGAAATCCCCAGGGCATCATATTCCAAAATGCGCTTTCACGATCTTGGCTACAGGAGAAGCCCTCAATTCACACAGGCCTCCGGCCTAACATAGGGAGCTGCCTAGAGATTGCAGAGAGACATTCCTCCAGAAAGCAGAGCCACACAGATCCCACAAACATCCAAGCCTAGAGCAGCTTCAGCACGGCACCATTCTGAGAACCCAGATACCAGGGATCTATAGACACGGCTGTTGCTGGCGCATTGCTCTGAGGAGGACGAGAAGAGACTGAGGGCTGTCACACAACCCTGGGAAGGTCCCCACTACCCTGCTCTGGGCTGCTGTTGAGACTGAGAGAGTCTCACACTCTCCACAGTCTCTTGCCCATGTTCATTGGCTGAGAGGGAACCCAACCTCTCTTATTTCCAGGCTCAAGGCATCATTTTGAGAGTTTAACACTGGGCTACACTCTGCCCTCAGGTCGAGTTTGGGCTAACTTAGCTGTAGCCCCTGTCCATCCAGGGAGGGAAAAGGAAATCAGACTCTCTGATGTGTAACTAGGACAATACTTGCCGCCCTGCTATGGGCTGCTGTGAGACTGAGATTCAAAGAGACTGCACTCCCCACAGCTTCCTGAGCGTGCTGCTTGCCTAGGAAGAGCCCCACCCTCCCTCATTTCAAATCAGAGCAAAGGCACAATTTCAAGTGTGACACTGGGCTGCACCCCACTCTCAGGCCAAGTTTAGGTCTTACGTGGCATCAGCTGCTGCCTGGCCAAGGAGGGAAATGGAAACCAGGCTCTCCTATGCCTAGGATAATACCCATCAGCCTGCAATGGGCTGTTGTGAGGCTGAGACATGAAGGGACCACACGCTTTACAGATTCTTGCCCACACTGCTTGCCTGAGCAAGGCCCCACGATCGCTAGTTACAGGCCCACAGCTGGTGCCATATTGAGAGTGCAGGAGTTTAACACCGGGATACACCCCACATCCAGGAAGAGTTTGAGGGGATCCAGCTGCAGCTGCTGTCAAGTTGGGAAAGGACAAGAAAGACCAAGCTCTCCTAAGCACACCTAGGACGGTACCCACTGCCCAGATACAGGTGGCCGTGGAAAGGCAGGTTAGCCCATCCAACCCACAGTAGCTATCAGCAATGCCAATGTGGATCCTTATGGTCCCCGTGAGTTGCTTCACCATTGCTACCACCATCATCCACATCACACCAGCAGCCCATGGGCCTGAGAACCTGCCCACGCACTCAGCCCATTTCTCCCACTATTACTATAGCTTCTGAGAAAGCCACCTGGAGGTCTAAGAATTGGCCCTCCAGGACCCACAAACACCACTGCCAGCATAAGCTGCTCTGGGGCCTAAAACAGGGCCTCTCAGCCCACTGCTGCCACCATCAGGGCCTGAAGACTGATTCCGTTGGCATCCAAGTCCCCAGCAAAACTTCACCACAGCCTCAACTTACAACCATACCCTAAGCCATTGAGGACATCACAGATACCACTAACCCTATGTACTGCTGAAGAAATCATTAAGATCACCCTCCTGCAGGCAACCAAAGCCAAAATGTCCTACTCAACCTATAACATATATACGTTTTCAGGAAAAAATTCTCCCCTGAGGCACCGGGACGCAAAAGGACAACCGCCATCTTGTTCTTCCCAAGCGCCGCCATTTTCAGCATTCCCTCCCAGAAGATAAGCATCTGATTCCCGCAGGAAACTAAGAAAAACCTCCAAAAAGTTCTCCACCCCCTCAAGCCCTGTACCGCCCCTCCGAAAACCCTTAAAAACCCGCAGCCTAGAAGAGCCGGGGCTTCTGTCCTTTGGGTCAGAGGCCCTTCTCAGGTTTCCTTATTAAAACCTGTCTGTGTCCGCCAAAGCCGTTTCTTGCTCCTATTCTTTTCTCCCTCTACCGGACATTTTGGTGCCAAACCCAGGACGGACATCGGGAGCCGACCTCCTTGCAACCCAGGAGGCAGTGGGCTGCGGCAGCTCGCCGGGGCTCACTCCCGGATCCTACGCCGTGCGGCTACCCGGCCGTCGGACCCTCGGCCTTCCCCCATCCGGCCCGCGGCCTCTGCGCGGAGCTCTCAGACGTGTCCCTTCTGAGGTCCGAGTCGGGGCTTTATACAGACCTGCCAGTTGCCACAAGGTTTCTGGATTCTTCTCCTCTCTCCTCTCTTTCGCTTTCCTGGCTTCGGCAGCGAGCAGCCATGTGCCGATTCCTTCTTAAACATCCAACAGCCGAATGATTCGCCCCAGCACAGGTAAGAAGTGGCCTTTGACCTTGTCCCCCACGGTACCTGGGGGGCGGGATTCGGCCCTCCATAATTCCCGGGGAATTTTTGGGACCCTAGGTAGCGGCTTGAGAACGCGGGGACACCTGATTCTCAGCGGCGTCCTCTCGCCTCTTTCGTGGAGGTTCACTTCCGGTTCTCGCTCCTCTGAAGGGGGCGCCTTTTGGGCTTTCGGAGTCAGCGAGAGACCTTCGGCTAACTTCGCCATGGGCTCGGGCGCCTCTGCCATTCCGCCCTCTTCCCCTTTGGAATGTCTTCTTCTTAACCTTTCAAAACTGGGCCTACAGGACGACCTTAAAAAGAAACGCCTCATTTTCTTTTGTAATACGTCATGGCCCCAATATAAATTGGATCACTACAACCAATGGCCAGAAAATGGCACATTTGATTATTAGATCCTTGGCGATTTGGACAGTTTCCTAAATAGGAATGGCAAATGGTCAGAAGTCCCCTGCGTACGGGCTTTTTCCTATCTCTGCTCGCGCCCGTCCTTGTGCCAGGATTGTTCCCCTCACCAAGCTCTTTTATTGGGAGAAAACCCTCCTTCTAGTCCGCCCTTTGATCCTGCTGATGAACCCCCTCCTTACGTACCAGGATGCTCTACTTCTTCCCCGGTGTCAGCTCCCCATTCCCTCCCACACCACCATCCCCGACACCACAACACCCCCACTCCCTTCCCACCCGTGTCCCCCCACAGCCCGATCTAAAGATGGGACTTGGCCGGACCCAGGCCCTCACATCTTTTCCCCCCTTGGAAGTAGCGGACATAGAAGGCGTTGCGTGAGTCCATGTCCCTTTTACCCTGGCTGACCTTTCCCAAATCAAAAAGCAACTGGGTTCCTTCTCAGGAAAACCCACACAATGTAGGCAGGAGTTCTTATATCTTACCCAAACCTTCAACTTAACTTGGCATGACCTATATGTTATCCTAACTTCCACTCTAACACCAGAGGAAAAGGAACTCATCTGGCGTTCGGCTGAGGCTCATACTGATGACCTACACACTCAGTCCCACCATAATCTGGTGGTAACAGAGGCCGCTCCCTCTTGAGAACCTGATTGGACCTATCAGCGGAGTGACCCCAGCCTCCAATCACAAGATCACATGGTGACCTGCCTGTTAGCAGGTTATTTCTGGACCCATACAGGTTATGCTTCACCTCTGAAATACCGCCTTTCCCTATGATAACTTTACCTTATTTACGGCATATCATAAAAGCAGTGTAAAGAGGGAAATTTATAGCATTAGATGCCTACATAAAAAAGTAGAAAAATCACAAATTAACAACCTAACATTGTAACTCAAGTAACTAGAAAAGCAAGAACAAACCAAACACAAAGTTAGCAGAAGAAAAAAAATAACAAAGATGAGAGCAGAATTAAACAAAATAGAGGCCAAAAAAGCAAGATGAAAAGTTGGATCTTCAAAACGATAAACTAAATTGATAAACCATTAGCTAGACTAACCAAGAAAACAAGAGAAGATTCAAAGAAATATAATAGAATCAGAAATGAAAAAAAAAAACATTATCACTGATACCACAGAAATAAAAAAGATCAGAGATTATTACAAACAACTATTTACTCACAAACTAGAAAGCATATAGGAAATAGATAAATTCCTAGAAACATACAACCTCCAGAGATCGAACCAAGAAGAAATAAAACTCCTAAAGAAACCAATAACAAGTAGTGCGATTGAATCAATAACAAAAAATCTCCTGACATAGAAAAGCCCAGGATCAGATGAATTTATAACAGAATTTTACCGAACATATAAAGAAAAAATAATACCAATATTCCTGAAACTATTCCAAAAAATCAAGAAGGAGGGAATTCTCCCCTACTCCTTTGAAGAGGCCAGTATCACCCTGATACCAAAATGAGAAAAGGACACAACAAAAAAAAGAAAACTACAGACCAATATCCCTGATTAACAAAAATCGCCAATAAAATACTAGCAAATTGAAACCAACAGCACATCAAAAAGATAATACAATATGATTAAGTAGGTTTTATACCAGAGATGCAAGGATAGTTCAACATATGAAAATAAATGTGATACATCACAAAAACAGAATTAAGAAGAAAAACAATACAATCATCTTAATAGACACAGAAAAAGCATTCAATAAAATTCAACATCCTTTCATGATAAAAAAAAATCCTCAACAAACTAAGCATTGAAGGAACACACCTCAAAATAATAAAGGCCATATAATACAAACCAACAGCCGACATCATACTGAACAGGGAAAAGTTGAAATTTTCCCTGTAAGAACTAGAACAAAACATGGATGCTCACTCTCCTCTCACCACTCATATTCAACATAGTACTGGAAGT